>CM064563.1:2752291-2991565 GCA_032716605.1 Paralithodes platypus
CTATAATCGTCATTTTACGATAAATGTAGTTATTACTTATTCATATGAGCCTATTTTACCTTCACTATGAAGATAGTAACCTGTAACAACAATAAAACTAGTGAAAATATCATTTTTCTGGTCAAAATCGCGAATTTAGATGGACCAGCCCATTCATGAATTATGGAGAAAATTGAGGCAACCCAAAGGAGTACAAAGGAGTACAAAGGAGTACAAAGGAGTACAAAGGCCTCCACGAGGCCTCAAGCCACACTGAGCCTACTCATACACACACTCTGTCATGTAACACACCCGCTAGGCACGTAAGCACATCCTCCACACAGTTTGCTAATGTTAGAACAAAAATATACCAACGAATTAGGGAATAACAGGGAAAATGGGTGATAATTGAAGGGGGAGGGGAAAGAGAGGAAGGAGGGGATGTGGAGGAGGTATAGGGGAAAAAAAAAAAAAAAAAAATTGTTTAGTGATACTGGGGCTGTTTAAATGTTTTTTTTAGGCCTCCCTCTTAAGAGCTTTGCCGCCGTCACCCAGTAAAACCTCTTAAGAGCTTTGCCGCCATTTACGGGTTAATATAATAGCCTCCATTCAAGCGCCCGCGGTAGCCAGTTTGAATCTACTGCCACGGGGAAGAACGGAGTATCCGTCATAAGGGTAACGCTTATTCTCTCATGGAATCGTCTTACGATTGGGTAGTCTCTACGAAAAAACCTTCGTAAAATATAAAAAAGAAAAAAATACTTAATAATTGTTTACTATAGCTTTCCATCTCATGGATTTCTTGTGTGGGGTTCCTTGCCGCTGCTCCCCGAGCCGTCATTCTTTCTTCCTCTTCCCGCGGTCGTCCCGAGTGGTTGGGTGCCAGTGTGCTCCGCTTCATTCTTCGTTTGCTCCCTTCTAGTGAGTCCTTACTCATTTGTATATATCTGAGTTGTATTGAACAAGGTTTTAGAATTAGCTAGCACAGGCTACCGCCATTGCGTACGCCCGCCAGGAAGTGTTAAAATAGGGTAGCTTTGCTACAGGTATTGTCCACCTTGTATTGAGTATTGTTCACATTTGTGGGGAGGTTTCCTCTCACACTGAACTCGTCTCCTAGACAAAGTTTAAAAAGGAAGGCCTTTCGTATCATGTTACTCCCTTCCACCTCACCAACTTCTCTGCAATCCGTCTCTCTCTCCCGCCGCAATGTGTGCATCTCTACTCGCTATTCTATCGCCTACTAAACTAATCAGTGTATTCCTCAGAGCCTTATAGTCAGTTGCATACCACCTCATCATTTACGTAGGGCACGTGGTACCCGTCTTGCAACTCAAGCCCACCCCTACTCTTGCACAACTCTCCAACCCAACAGAGTGCACGTTACTCCTCAAACTTTCTTCTACATCAACAGCTGAGCTCTGGAACCTCTCTCCCAGAATCAGTCTTTCCTCGTCCTTCCTATGACTTCAAATTGCTTCAACGCTGTGTGGTCCAGCATTTTTGGCTCGAACGACTCCCTTGATTTTGTCCCGCACTCACTCTTTGCAACTATGGGGGAGAGCCTCGGGCTATAGGCAGTTATGTGCCTTTTGCCTCCCTCAATCACATAGAAAAAAAAAAAAAAAAAAAAAAAGGTGCTTCGTGTCCACCAGGATCTGCGCATCATGTATTTTTTATGTTATTGTCATATGCGCCTTAGCTTTTGCTTAACTAATTAGTTAGGAGGCTACTTCAATGCAGGATTATGCTTCAGGCCGTCTCTATGAGGCAGTTGCATTATTGTTTTTAGAAGACGCTCTGGTTTAAGGGTTGCCACACGTGGTGTGGAACCTTCCAGAGTCCGGGTCTGCGCGTGGGCCCCTCTCGTGGGCCTCATCACCATGTGCTGCTGCTGCTGGGTCTTCAGGGGTTGGAGAGCTGCCGTTTTCTGCTGTTTCTACAAGCCTCGTGGCCAGCCTCAGTAGAGGTCTCCGGGTAAGGCTAGGGGTCATTATTTGATGAATAATATTATTCCATGTTTGTCATAGCCTAATGTGTTTCCCTGAGTTTTCATGTGAGATTTTACATGTTTAGAGGGAATCAGGAGACGTCCTGTTGGTGTGGGTTTTTTGGGGGTGTCTGACTTTCACAGATAAGTCAACCCCTCTGAAAATTTTGGTTCGTTTTTCCGGCGGCTTTCGAAGCCAGCTTCCCGTTTCTCATCCTGTGGACGAGTAAGGAACTTACCAAATGTCCCGGTGTGGTCAGCTAAACCATGAACTTCCCGGCGGAAATGCGATTTCCTCAGGGAATAACTCGGCCCGCCGAGTGAACTCGCCCTGACCGATAGCCTCACGCGGCAACTTAGTACGCCTGGCGCACAGTTCATTGGTAACTCTGACTAAATAGTCAAGAATTACAAGAATTCGTGATCTTTTACTATCTCTCTAGTCCAAATAGTCATTGATAGTAAAACGCTTAAGGTCGTCAAGGGCCAGTGACACCTTTGTCACAGGTAAGCAGTTCAAAGAATCAGAGAAACTTAATAGCTTCTCTGAGTCAAGTCCAGAGGAAGGTTAGAGTAGCAGTGGCTATAGCTAATTTTCCGGCGGACTTGAGGTAGGATGTGTTAACACCTCTCAGGTTATCCTTATGAACATTGATTCCTGGAAATGTCTATTTCCAGATAACAACACTTCAGTAGCAGTACCGGCGGCAGTTGGGTGAGCCGATTACGGCACAGGGGGGGTCCTAACTCCATCATTCCTCGGTTTGACTTATGCGCTACTCCTACCTGTTCTCTCTTACCAGTTTTTGCACACAAATTATGTATAAAATGCGTTAAGTGCCTCGATCGTTCACGAGGATTATGGGTGTCGAAGAGATGTGCCGTGTGCTCAGAACTAAGAGCGGCGCTCTTCGACAAGAGAGACCTTTCA
Organism: Paralithodes platypus; assembly: GCA_032716605.1. Lineage (NCBI taxonomy): Eukaryota > Metazoa > Arthropoda > Malacostraca > Decapoda > Lithodidae > Paralithodes > Paralithodes platypus. The sequence goes on from CM064563.1 coordinate 2,755,192, forward strand.
TGCCTTGCGGCTTTAAAAGAGATCAAAAACTTATTTAATGGGTACACAAAAGACGTAGCCCATAAAGCTTTACACTGATTATGAGGCCCTCTGTGGGATCATCTAGTAATAAAATCTCCTTTACTATAATCAACTCCGGCCAAGTCAACGAAACCAAAATCGAAAACTAAAGTCTTATCTAAAGCACTGGTGAGTAGTGATAGTAGCGACAGTGAGAGTGCCGAGGAGACCCGCCCTGACCGGTCAAAGAGAACACGGTCCCCTTCCCCGAGTACTAAGTCTCGGTCGAGATCACGGTCCTCCCATAGACAATCCCGTCATTCTTCAGTTGAATCATCTAGGTCGACGAAATGACAGAGGGAGGATTCAGATTCTTCGACAAAACAATCTAGTTCAGGACATAGTAGTACAGGACATAAAAGTGCCCGCACGGATGTCACGAAGCCGCGTCACCAGCCTACGCCGGTGACGCGGCCACTTCCCTCCGCCTCTACCTCCACATTACAAAGATCGGAGGTAGGAGCGGAGGGGACTGAGTCGAGTCCTAGGGATGTGAATAGTCAGTCCTTGAGTGAACCACATAACTTTACATTTGCTATACCTAAGCTTAATTATATAGCACGTAGAGCTCCACCGATTGTGTCGAATAGGGTATTAGCCGAGAACTATGGGGGCTCACAAACTTGCTCACGTCAAAGTTATGATGACTCTCAGGTTATACCGGACTCCCAACCACCAGCCGGACAGGACCGGGGAGTCTGAAGACAATCCCCCTCACAGCTAAACCACTCTAGTGATAATCAGGCCATGACAGGGGAAAATCCTAACTTAGACACACTCCCCTCGTCTGTCCCAGATCAAATTTGGCCACCGGATAATCAGGTACCTGAAAACCGGCAACAAACCCCAGAAGTGATAGACTTACCCGGAGAGCAGGAGGACATTGATCTGTCCTCGGCTCAACAAGTGAACAATGAGGAAGAATCTGAAGGGAGCTCTCAATCCTCTAGGGGGTTGCACAGTAAATGTGTGACTACAGACGAACTGAATGATATTTTACATAAAATTATGCAACAATAATATTATGTTCCTACTACCTCAGGTCCTTCGACCAGTACCCTGGTAGCTCCCCCAATTGACTCCACGGTAAGACCTTTAGAACCTACCAGCATTAAATCTCCCCAAGCTTCTTTTCGTCCACTTAACTTAAATCCGGCATCAGCCACGGCATGTAGCACGACAGTGCCTGCCTCCTTGACTACCTCTAAAGTCTGTGTAATCATGGATGTTACTCCTCCCCCTCTTGATAAACTCCCACAGAGGAGAGGCCCTATGCCCCTCCTGTACGGGCCAGACTGCTCATAGATTCCGGCATTAGCACAGAAACTACATATGGCACAGCAGACCGTGTCGGGGGAGCTTCCGGTCCCTAGTGATTGGACCATTGAGGTAAGTAAGAGTAAGAAACTCAGAGCCAAAGATGTAGAAGGAAAGTTATTGGATGTTACTATTAAGGTAATACCCAATGTATACTGTGCTGATTTCTTCATATACTCTGCATCACCGGCTTTACCTCCCGCCTCAGCTGCACGCCTTTTCGCAGACTGGGCACGATTGGACGGCATGAACGACATAAAGCCCCTCAATGTACTGACACCGGAACTGGATACAGTTCCGGCGCTCGATCTAGGCCACAGTCCAGTCCTGCAGGTGGGGCAGGTAGGTACGGGTCCGTTGGTTGACTGGAAAATAGAGGCGCAACAATTTGCAGCCACCATTACCTCGAAATCCTCCCATCAGATCCCCCAAGAGAACCACTTATGGGCCTCACTATCAGTTAATAAGGCCGGAGGGGTGTCGCCGGCTTTGTTTGACTTCTTAGCGGCCCCCAAACTCGTACTTTACGAATTGAGCGACCCCTTTTGTACTCCCCCTCCGGCCCCCTTGGACAGAGATTTCAAGTTACGCAGTAAAGCACTTAGACTATTTTCCCAATATTTAGTAAGTCGCCAAATTGCCCAGTCACTCACGAGAACCATTAAGGCCATCTCGGATCAGAATGTACGGAAGGCCACGGAACTATCACGAAGGCTTCTGCTACAAAACTCCATTCAGTCCTTAGGTGATATAAGAATAGCTATCATGGAGGCGGTCAGAGCAAGCCAGGACTAAAGAGTATACCTAGTAGAGAAGTTGCCGGAAGATGTAGGTCGCCGGGCAACACTTTCCCCATTATTAACTGCCTCACTACTTAATATGAATGCATCGAGTGCAGTATTCAATATGGTAGACGTTCTAAGGCAGAGTACCTCCCAGCCTAGGAAGGAGCCTTTTAAGAAACCGTACTCTAAACCTAAAGGCGGTAAAAAGCTTCAAGCTCCTAGTGCTAAACAGTCCTCTCGGGACCCCAGAGCTCCCCAACAGCAGGGAGGTACTCAGCACAAACACAGGCAGGGTAAACACTCAGGCAAGTGGGATAACAAAGGTAAGTCTCACAACAAGCCGCATCAGGGATCGACGTCTGCTAAAACCAGCCAGCCGTCTCGTTCCACTACACCACCACCAAAATACTAGTCAGTCACACTCTCTCTCTCTCCCGGGGCCTATCGTGGGCGAGTTGGATCCGAGAGCAGGAACGGCGAACAGACCCAGTACAGAAACTTGGTTGTTCCAGGCATGCCGCAGGGCCTGGCCCCGACGAACGTGGGCCCGGACAGTGGTAAGCAAGGGCATCACTTGGCGGTGGCTCCGATGACCTCGTTTACATCAAACTCAAGAGTTCAATCATGTTTCTTTAGAGGTGCAGTCACTTGTCCAAGAAATTATCACCAAGCATGTCATTGTCCCGGTAAATCCAACTTGCCATGTTTTCACCTCCAGACTTTTTCTCGTGCCAAAGAGGGACAGTGTGCAGATGCGACCAGTATAGTCTAGTTGCCAAAATGTGGACCCTGCAATGTTTACTACTTCAAACATTTTTCACAAAAATTTGTTCTTTATAGTTAGAAGAGCCAAATTAGCTTGGTTGCTACTTTTGCAACGTTGAGCATTTCCCAGAATTCAAGATGGCGGCCGCCGCCAACTTTAATTTAAACAAAAACATCTTATTGACATAACAGGTCTTGTAATACCACTTTTTAGGGGTTTTAGAGGGCAGTGAGTCCATTTCTGGAATTATGTTTTGTATATGGGGTCCAAGTTAAGGTCAAATCAAAGGTCAAAGGTCAAATATGACCATACATCAGAAAAATTTACTCCATTGACGAGTATATGTTGTTCTCTATCTTTTCGTTGTTAAGTGGTTTACAACTGTTTTCCTCATTTCAGAGTACAGTGAGTCGGCGTGATCAGCACCAGTCCTGTGGTACCCCAGGGTACCACAATCGTCATGGCTGCTGGAGAGGGAAAGTGCCTCTTCAGTCCGTGTAATGCCAAGGGAGCGTTACAGACATTCAAAACCGTGGCCGTGCAGAAGATTGTTGCTACAAGCAAAGTAAAACATGATAAACTATACATAACTCTGTCAGGAAGTGATATTCTAGCTCACAAATCATGTTACTGTAGCTATACATCGAATAATAGAAATAATATAAGAAAGAAAAAGGTGACATGGACTGACATTGGTATTTCCAAAATATTGAAATCCCAATGTAGTGACTTTGTTATCAAACAAGACTGTCTCTTGTGTGGGAAAGAGCCAAAAGACAGAAAGAACCCATACAGGTGGGTGCAGGTCAAACAATGTACAACTGTAGATAGGGGTGGTGATATCACGTTCCATCAACAATTGGAAAACCTATGTGATGAGAGACAGGACCATTGGGCTAATAAGGTAATTTCAAGACCCAGTGGGTTGCACACACTGAAACTGTTGACCCACACAGCCACTTGCTCGGCACTTGTCGAAATGCCCTTCATATCTTTCTCCAGTACCCTTCCCATGCTTGATATAAGTCTGCTGGCCGAAATGATCTCCTGGCACTGCAGTCCCACCATCAGTGTCGACAGACATGCACCCCTGCCAGTAGGTCCACCTTAGCACGCTGGGAAAGGTGCTCCCTCTGTCGCACATACCAGCTCAAGTAGCGGGCATAATTGTGGTGACCTGCTGCAAAAATATATGGCATCATCGCCTTGAGACAGTGCTGTTGGATGAGGAAGTCACCGTTCCGCTCTCTGTGCAGGAACATGAGCGCCAGCAGTGTAAACTTAATGAGGCAGTCCACCCATAGCCTCCCAGTTGGGTGCTCTCTGGCTGTCTCCAAGTAGTCGCTCAGCTCCTGGTATGTCTTGGCGCCACTCAAGTAGAAACTCTGCAGCAACACAGCGATGACAAGACGGTATGCCCGTAGAGCATTGATTCAGGCCTTCCCGTTGATGATGCTGGTTATGCCACCAAATGCTCTGCACTCATGAGAATTTCCATGCATTTCTCAGTTTCCCTATACAGCCCAGGAAACTCATGGGAGTGTGCATCATGCCTGGGTGAAGTATGAGGTTGGTTCAGCGCTGAGGGTTGTTCCATTGGACTACTCATGCAGCCTGATACAGTTGGAGGTCAACTGTGATGTGGGTGTACTGCATCCCAAAAGTATTTAGAGTTCTTTCGAGACACACAAGTGTAGTCAGAACGGTGTTGGGGTGAGCTGGCGGCGAGTCTATCATTGGTCTGAACACCACCAGTGTCTTTGGCTTCTCGGTAGAGCCCGCCATCAGTTGGTCTTGCTGAGCATTGAAGCCCGCCTACTCAAACCGACTTGTCGTTCTCGTGGACTTGCAACAGCCACGCCGCGTGTCGCTTTTAACTGAACCTAACTGCAGCAGACTGTAGCTGCAACTCTTCATCAGACAGAGCTTTTGTCAGAAGCAGAGGTGGGTTCAGCTTAGAAGGCCCAGTGTAGTGTTAAAACTGTAAAGCCTGATGGGTGAGTAGCAGAGAGGATGCCATGTGTTTCTTGAGTCGAGGAATCTTGAGCTGCATCATGCCAAATGTTTCCTGTGTCGATGATGCCGACAGGATGCTGGGCGAACTCCATGACTATGGCGTGGGTGTTTTTCGTCCCATTGGGATTTGCGATGTTAAAATTATAGTCGTCAGCCTAGTTGAAGATAGGAACGATCTCAGTGCTCAAGCCCAGTTTCTTGTGGTAATCTGACTGGTTGTCCGACATGAACTTGGTCACTGATTGCTGGAAGCGCATTACTTCTTCATAGGTGCTTGTGACACCATGCTCGTTGAGAGTCTTGATGAGCTCTGAACTGCCATGCTTGTGGCATAGTTTCACAGCCAGCCTGTGGTCTAGTTTCTGTCTGCACTGCCAATATGCTGCTGGATGCACTGGGCCAAGGTCAGTGACGGCTTGGTGATGGCGCCCTCTGATGCGAGGCTAGAGACCAGTTTAAGACGAGTCGCACTGTTGCTCTCAATGACCTTTTGACGAGTATAGGCACTGAGGTTATAGTCCCCAGGCCAAGGTGTTGCCATGATCTCAGTCCGGATCTTCCTCACCAGCTTCTCCAGTTCGTCGTAGTCGCCCATGCTCTTGCTTATCTTGACAATTTTAATGAACTTTCCAAGGCTGGCTTTAAATCCAACTACACTGTCGCAGCCCTCGATGTGTTGCACGAGCAGTAGGCTGTGATGCTGGACACGAACTATCTTCTTGATACAGTGCCTGAGGCAGCGAGGTACATGGAGTACACCTCCGATTTCATCAAGACAACGGACATCAGTGCCTCCTCCACAGGCTCCACAATGGAGGGGCTGTTCAGAGGAAAAAAACAGAACCTGTTGTAACAGGGGACATGGTACTGTGCATCAGCAGCATGCAGATCAATGACCCCACTGAGTCTTGACGTTACCTCGTTTGCCCACTGGTCATATATCTCATCACAGAGGTTTTCCAATTGTTGTTGAAACGTGATATCACCACCCCTATCTACAGTTGTACATTGTATGACCTGCACCCACCTGTGTGGGTTCTTACTGTCTTTTGGCTTACACTCTTTCCCACACAAGAGACAGATTTGCTTGAAAAGAAAGTCACTACATTGGGATTTCAACATCATTTTGGAAATACCAATGTCAGTCCATGTTGCCTTTCTCTTTCTTATATTATTACTATTCTTCGATGTATAGCTACAGTAACATGATTTGTGAGCTAGAATATCACTTCCTGACAGAGTTATGTATAGTTTATCATGTTTTACTTTGCTTGTAGCAACAATCTCCTGCACGGCCACGGTTTTGAATGTCTGTAACGCTCCCTTGGCATTACATAGACTGAAGAGGCACTTTCCCTCTACAGCAGCAATGACGATTGTGACGGCCTGGGGTACCACAGGACTGGTGCTGATCACGCCGACTCACTGTACTCTGAAATGAGGAAAACAGTTGTAAACCACTTAACAACGAAAAGATAGAGAACAACATATACTCGTCAATGGAGTTGATTTTTCTGATGTATGGTCAAATTTGGCATTTGACCTTTGATTTGACCTTAACTTTGACCCCATATACAAAATAAAATTCCAGAAATGGACTCCCTGCCCTCTAAAACCCCTAAAAAGTGGTATTACATGACTCTTTATGTCATTGCATTTTTTTTTTAAATTCAAGATGGCAGCAGCAGCCATCTTGAATTCTGGGAAATGCTCAACGTTGCGAAAGTAGCAACCAAGCTAATTTGGCTTTCTTAACTATAATGAATACATTTCTGTGAAAAAAGTTTGAAGTAGTAAACATTGCAGGGTTTGCTATAGGAAGTATAGGGATGGCAACTAGACTAGTAGTAGATCTCTCGTATCTAAATACTCATATTCACAATTCACCCTTCAGGATGCTTACAGTGAATCAAATCAGGCTCACACTTCCGCCGCAAGGTTGGATGTGCTCCCTAGACCTGAAAGATGCCTATTGGCATGTCCCCATAAACAAAAGGTTCCAAAAATTCCTCGCCTTGAGGATCAGACAAGAGATTTACGTCTTTCAGAGATTACTCTTCGGGTTGAACCTGGCACCGAGAATCTTCACAAAATTAGTCCGGCAAGCCCTTATACCTTTATTAGCTCAAGGGATCAAGGTGATGTGGTATCTAGACGATTGGCTGGTAGTGGCAGAGTCAGAGAGTTTATGCCAGAGTCATGTAAACAAAGTCATAAATCATGTACAGACCCTAGGGTTCAAGGTCAACTTGGCAAAGTCTCTCCTTGTACCCACACAGGAAATCCAATGGATAGGGCTGGTCTGGGACACGGCCAAACTGACTCTCACTCAGAGTGTGGACAATCGCAGCAGATTTTGCAGGAAACTGTTTCGTTTTCTCCACAGTCTGAATACGACGAGAACGACATGGGAGTCCCTGGTCGATTCTCTCAATTGGATCCAATTAACTGTGAAGTTGGGCCGGCTGAAAGTAAAGAGGTTAATCATGGAAGGCAAAAAATCTTCCCGCTTTTGCCGGCGGGAAAATTATGGGCCATTCCTCCATTAATTCACAACTTACTGTTGGTTTGGGCGAAGAAGGAAATATTGCACTCAATAATGACGTGGGTTTCTCCTCCACTTACGGTATGGGTAGACAGAGATGCTTCAGGGACAATAGGCTGGGGTTATCAGTCAAGCCTAGGCCACCAGGGCCAAGGTCTTTGGTCCCCAGACGTGAACTTTCATATAAACCAACAAGAGCTCTTAGTCCCACTATTTTTCCTTCAAACTCACGGCTCTTCATTACAGGGGAAGTCAATTGCGTTTCGAATGGACAACTCGAATGCAGTACACTGCATTCAAAAGCAAGGCTCAACAAGGTCTCGGAGGTTGCTGGAATTGTCTGAACAGATTTTTGCTCTAGCCGAATCGCTGAGCATTCATCTACATGCATCTTATCTCCCGGGCGTAGCGAACGTCTGGGCTGACGCTCTGTCCCGGAGACAGAGCACCTCAGTATAATGGGCAATCAAACAAAACATCTTCAACAAGATGATTGCAGAGCCATACCGTCCACAAGTGAATCTATTTGCATCAGAAGGGAACCACAGACTTCCTCTCTACCTAACCCGCTGGGAGATAACCTAGGCGAGAGGTCCCAACGCATTATCAGAGGACTGGAACAAGTGGACTTTCCTCCATCTTTTTCCTCCTCCAGACGCTTCACTCATGTTTCAAGTAGTTCACAAACTACGGGGCTACCGAGGCCTAGTCTCGATGATCGCGCCACTATGGCCGGCTCAGTTGTGGTATCACCAATTGAAAACATGGTGCAAGAACCCGGTATTACTCCCGATCTCGTTCTTCCACTTGGAAACAATTGGCAACCTAAAGACCTCGCTGACTTTTGCCTTATGGATATTCAAAATGCCAAATGGCTATCCCAGTATGGAGAGAGTGTTACAAACAAATTTCTTAATCAGTATACTATGTCCACCAGGAGACAGTACCAATCACATTGCAAAACATTCACAACCTGGATAGTGGAGACAGCACAAACAGACGCCTCAGTGGCTCTCATTTTTAAGTACCTAAATTATTTGTTTGAACATAAACGCTTCTCAGTAGTGACACTAATGAATCACTTGTCAGCTATTAGAAACCCCTTTTTCGACCTCACTGGTCTATCCATACCGCAGGCAGAAGAAAAAGGCTTCATGAGGGCATGTTTCAAGGTACGCCCACCACCACGCCAGCTCATGCCTACCTGGTCGCTTGACAAAGCCTTATCGTTGCTTCAGTCACGCAAATATAACCATGAGCCAGATTTTGATTCAGTATTAAAGAAGGCTGTGTTCCTGATGGCTTTAGCGACAGGAAACAGAGTATCTGAGCTGGCGGCGATGAGCAACGAACCCAACTGCCTTTGGTTTGGGAGACTGAACGAACATGTACAAATCGCCCCGTCTCCCACGTTCATTGCAAAGAATGAACATTATGATCATGTATTCTCAGAATTTACTGTCCCGGTGCCTAAAAGAGGACACACACACACCATCTTTTATGCCCGGTACAAGCTTTACTTAAGTTTATGAGGGTAGCACAACCTCGACAACCAAGCTTCCTATAGGTTAACCGAACAGGGACGGAAATTAGCTTCTTTAATCGGAGATGTAATCAGGGAAACTAATTCCGGCATATTCGACAGAGCTCATGATATAAGAAAGTGAGCGGTTTCTCTTAGATTCATGCAAAATTATTCAGTGGACGACATAGCTAACACAAAGCTGTGGGCATCCAACAATACTTTCTTGACGCGATACCTGTCGGTGGCCCTGGATAAACCAAAACTAACCTGTGTGGCGTTACGGCAACGGGTCTAGTAGTCCATGAGCTATTACCAATTAAGTGTTAATCTTAAAAGGTGAAAAGGATGGGGGGGGGGGTGCTAGATAGCTCAAATTCCCCTAGAACCCTCTACCGGATATTGTGATGAGTTCACGAGCTGTGATACTTAATAGTTGAGCTGGTTCTACAGCTCAAAAGATTTTATTTTATTTTGATATCTATGTTAGTACAACTATATAGTATAAACAAGATGTAAAACAATTATAGAATGTACAAATAGTTTTAAGGCCAGTATATAATCCAAAGAATTATAGGTCGGTACCTGTTTGAAAGGGAATAAGAATATGCCCCTAAACAATCTTTTAGACGGATCGCAGAGTGCAAATCCAGTCAACTATAAGCAGATCTTCTTTGAAGTAACGCACTGCTTCCCTTTTCCATTTGTATTAACATTGTATGTAAACAATAAACACTTAAATTGTTATACGGATTCTTTGTCTGTACCTGAGGTAATTTGTTAGTGTGTTGATATTGTCACGAATGTCCCCCTCCAGTCTTAAGATATCAGGCATATCGTAAATGATGGAGGGGCCACTAATAAATTATAGGTTTGATTCCCGGAGGAAAGAAAGAAAACCTAATATTTAGTAGGGGCCCCGTAATCATTGACGATGTAGGGCCGTCCTGTCCATCCCCTTCCCATTCGCTTGATGTCTTGAGGTGAATCTTATTATGTCAGTGAAGAAAGAATGGCGGCTCGGGGAGAAGCGGCAAGGAACCCCACACAAGAAATCCACGAGATGGAAAGCTATAGTATAACAATTATTAAGTATATTTTCTTTTTTATATTTTACGAAGGTTTTTTTCGTAGAGAGTACCCAATCATAATACGATTCCATAAGAGAATAAGCGTTACCCTTATGACGGATACTCAGTTCTTACCCGCGGCGGTAGATTCAAACTGGCTACCGCGGGCGCTTGAATGGAGGCTATTATATTAATAGGCATATCGTCAATGATTACGGGGCCCCTACTAAATATTAGATTTTCTTTCTTCCCTCCAGGAATCAAACCTATAATTTGCACCTTGCATTTCTGGTAGGTTAAGAAGTCTTGTCGGTGGCAGAACTGGGTTGAAGTATGGAAGTGCTGAGGATTTGTAGATATTTGGGCCAGAAGTGGGTTGTGTTTTCAAGATTTTGCGTTTCTTATTTCTGCTTCATTGTTCTGGGGAATTAGGTGCTGGAGCCATTGCTGGGTATTTTTCTTGGGAGCTTGCCTTGGAATCATTACGGCAGCTGCAGTTTGGCTTGGTTTTGTGTTGCTTTGGCTCGTCAGGGAAAGGGACAAGAGGTGAGGTGCTCTGGGTAGCTCCGTCTATGTGTGTAATACTCTTTCGCTTTTTTGGTGATGAATTGGTGGCTGACTAGGGTTTTCGTTGTTTGAGCTGGTGCACACCCTTGCGTTTGTATTGTAGGTGGACTGTGACAAGGTTTGCGCTGGTACAGGGGTGGTAGTGGTGGTGCAAATGTTGGTGCGGAAGGTTGTGTGCTATTTTTTAGGCGGAATGTAATAGTCTCTCCTTTCCCGAGCGTTCTCTCTGGACGCTCCAGCGTTTATAGGTGTGGGACTACCTTCCATGGTCCGTTGATCGCAATGTTGCAATGGATGATGGTGATCCTTTGCGATGAACTTTTGGCAATTCTTTCTCCTGTCTTATATCATATATATATATATATATATATATATATATATATATATATATATATATATATATATATATATATGTATATAGTAATATGCGAGACAGACAGAGAGGGATGGAATGCCAAAAGGACAGCAAAGGACAAGGCGAAGAGAGAGTCAAGAATAGACTTGATACAAGAGAGGCCCAAGTCCCCTCCTACCCCGGGTCCTTCTACTTCCAAAGCCATTGACCCGGACTGTACTCGCTCATTCAGGGGACTCACACCTTACCATAAATGAGGTCCTTTACCATACCACCTTCTATGCCTTCCTCCAGACTACCAACGACCACGCAACCCAAGCTGTGACCATTCCACCCAAAGTCATTGGAAATCAGGTTGGGGTGGAGAATGATATTGATCAACTCCACAAAGAGGCTCATGCGCACGCACTGGCCGAAAGCTGTTTTCCTGCTTCCCTCTATCGAGTACAAAGACCGCGTTCATGCACTATACTAGCCGTCATAGTTAATTAAGCTAGGCAGATACCACAACTAAGACAAGTCTCTAATAACCTCTTGCCAGGGCCTGACGGAGAAAGGGAAATTTTCATAGGAAATCCTGTCATCAGGTTGACCATGCATGTATTGAGCACTTGCCGAGATAAGTTGTTATATATGGAAGAATACTGTTATATCACAGTATAGGATCCATACAAATAATTGGACTTAATTTTTATATTCCTGGATTAATCATTGGGCCTTTGGTGTTATCACACATTTAATTTAATACATTTTAATTCTGCATGAATCATGTTTAGAGATGATTTGATATTAAAAACAAATATATATATACCGGTATATATATTAATTGCAATTTGTAGGTAAAAATTATAAAGTATGCTGGAAAGTAACATTTCAATGGATCATGAAGTATAGATGTAACCATTGACGAACCATGTAATTAGATTATATGAGGGGAATTAACAAATGCAAGCAATATAACTATGTTCATCCTCTATGAGACACATCATTAATGTCGAAATAGTGTACTGTGTATGGATTTAAACTGTTATATATATATATATATATATATATATATATATATATATATATATATATATATATGTGTACACACGCACAGACACACACACTCACTTTTCACGCTTATATACAAACACACGGATAGGGTCCAAGTAGGGCCGAACCTGTCGTGTAACTGCACTAAAATATGTAATTTAAAAAATATGATATCCCTTGTGGCATTCATATACTTCCGAAATAATATTTACTGTAAACAAACACCAAAAGTTAAGGTTATAAAGATAGACCCGTTAGTTTGTCTTAATATTGATGAAATTCAAAATAGCATTAACACTTTCCTTCGAGTACACTCATGGACAAATGTCACTCACCAAACACTTAATAACCAAGCCAGACTGTGCCACAATTGCATGCCCGGTATTTATTAAATATAATGTGGAAGTGCAATACATTACATAATAATATTGGATAAAACATGTTTATAATTACACCAAAATCAATACGGTTTCGTGTCATCATAATACTATGTAAATGTTGGTGATGACGTGAGTGAAAAGAATAATCCGGCAAGAAACTGTGGAATATTACAAAGGAGTACAAACGAAATCAAGCAACAACAGATCTTGTGACCCTTCTAGGCTGCTTGTCCTCCACAACACTGAGGATCAAGTGTCCAAACAGTGGTTTAGAGTGGGTAAGGGAACATTGGAAAGGGAAATACTGCCCTGGAACTAATGTCCGTGGCAGGATTAGGAAGTTAGTAGGGGACAGAAGGGTTAGTAACTGAGGGGGGGATAAAATAAAGTTATTCATTTACAAACGCAGTCAGTCGCGGGTTTGATGCAAGATATTTGTCCAAGCGGAGTTTAAATGAATCAACGGTGCTGCAGTCTATAACGTCTCGGGGAAGCCCATTCCACAAGTTGACAACTCGATTGAAGAAGAAATTCTTAGATTCGTGTGAGTTAAAAGATTTACCAATTATTTTGCAACCGTTTCCCCGCGTGTAATTAGATTGGTCGATAGTGAAGTACTTACTACAGTTCATAATGTCAATGCCTTTGATGATTTTGAACACTTGAATTACGTCACCTCTTAATCTGCGCTGGGTTAAAGGAAATAGATTTAATTCTCTAAGACGCTCTTCGTATGGTTTGTTCTTTAGGCTAGGTATCATTTTGGTAACTCTACATTGAACTCGCTCTAGCTTGATATATCTTTTTGGTAATAAGGGCACCAGGATTGAACGCAGTATTCCTGAAGACGGCGGACTAAGGAATTGTAAAGGGTTAGGATAACTTCTTTGGATTTATGCTCAAATGACCTGCCTATAAAGCCAATTATTTTGTTTGCCTTCTTAACAACTTCTGAACATTGTTGACTCGGTTTTAGGTTACTCGATATTGTTACTCCCAGATCGGTTTCTCTGTTTACATTCTTAAGCTGAGTGCCATTCATTGAATAGTTTGCTTTCTCATTTAGGTATCCGATATGTAGTACTTTACATTTATCCGCATTGAAACTCATTTGCCAAATTTGGGCCCAACATGACAATTTATCTAGATTGTGTTGCATATCGTCAACTTGTTCTTTTGAGAGTACGCTATTTGCAATTTTGTATCGTCAGCAAATTTTGAGATTGTACAGGTGAGACCCTCATCTATGTCGTTGATGTAAATTAGAAAGAGAATTGGTCCTAGTACCGATCCCTGGGGTACCCCGCTACTTACATTGGTCCATTTAGATGCCTTAGCGTTTATGACTACTCTTTGCTTTCTGTCGCTGAGCCAATTTTCTATCCATTTCAACACACCGTCTTGTATTCCATGCGCTTTTAGTTTTAGCAGTAAACGTTTGTGGGGAACTTTGTCAAAGGCCTTTTGAAAATCAAGGTATATAATATCTACAGCTTTACTCTCATCGTAGAGGTTGAGGATATCGTGGAAGAAGTCTAAGAGGTTTGTTAAACAGGAACGTTTTTTACGAAAGCCTTGTTGAGTATCTTTAAGTAAGTTATTTGCCTCTAAGTGATTTACGAGTCTGTCTCTTATAACCGTTTCTAGCATTTTACATACAATTGAGGTTAAGCTAATTGGACGATAGTTACTGGGTAGGGATTTGCTGCCTTTTTTGAATATCGGTGTTACGTTGGCTAGCTTCCACTGATCAGGCATAGTCCCAGACTGCAAGGATTCATTGAATAGCAATGTCAGTGGTTTGGAGAGCTCATCCTTAGTTTCCTTTAGAACTCTAGGCGAGATTGTATCAGGTCCAGGCGTTTTATTTACCTTGAGTTTATCTAAACAATTCAATACTTCTCTCTCTGTAACGGTGATATTGCTTAGAACATCTGAATTATCAATCTGAATCGGCGATGGTGTAGGGATATCACTGAAGTCTTCGGTTGTAAAAACTGATGCAAAGAAGGTATTGAGGGCATTACTCATTTGTACTTCGTCTTTGGTGTATTCTCCATTTTCATCGACTAACGGTCCAACAGTTGAAGTAACTACTTTTTTCTTTCTGATATAACTATAGAATTCTTTCGGGTTTGTTGTACTTTGATTCGCAACATGTAACTCCAGGGTATTTTTACTTTGCTTAATTAACTTTTTGGCTTTGCGTCGTAGCTCTACAAATTTCACCCGTTCTTCGTCATTTTGTGAGGATTTTAATCTATCATTAGCAAATTTTTTAGCAAGCAGACAGTCTGAAATATCTTTATTCCACCATTTGGGCTTATCATTATGGCCTGGACGCCGTATTTTCGATGGTATGCAGTCTTGCACTGCCTTAAGGTAAGTGGTTGTGAAACACTCGCAAGATGTATTTATGTCGTTATTGTTAGTCAGAAAGCTCCAGTCAGTTTCTTTAAAGCTTTGATTTAAGTTTATGAAAATTTGCTTTCTTGAAATTAGGGACTTTCTCAATGCTGCTATTTGATTTGTTACTAGTAAACTTTAAAGTGAAAGTTATCGTACGATGGTCGCTGTTACTGAATTCATCACCAATATTCGAATTCTCTATTAATTCTTTTGTTGCAAGTACAAGGTCAAGCAGATTATTACCACGGGTCGGAGATTGTACAAATTGAAAAAGTTAACTCTCTTGCAAGTTAGCATAGAGGTCGTGTCCAGAGTGTGAAGTAAGAATATCGCCCCATTTAGTCACAGGTAAGTTGAAATCGCCAAGAATTACGGTATCTTGTATGTTGGTTATTTCTGCAATTTGTTCATAAATTTCACTGTCAGTTTGCACTGATTGAGCTGGGGGTCTGTATAATAAAGTTAGTGTTATTTTAGTTCCTCGTTTATTATTTAATAGTACGTAAGATATGTCTATATTCGCAATTTGAGGTTTTGACATTAAGACGGGATTAAGACTTTCCTTTATAAAAAACAGAACTCCTCCTCAATTTCTATTGATCCGACTTTTCTCAAACATTGTATAACCAGGAAGCGTATATTCGGCTAAAAAGTCTCTGTCTTCCGTATTTAACCAAGATTCTGTAATTCCGATTATATCATATTGTTCTGTAAACACGATTTCCTCTAGATCTGAAAATTTATTGCGTATGCTACGAGCACTTACATAAAACACCTTAAGAGTATTAGAGTTGGGTGTTACTGATTGTGCATTGTCTGAATTTTCAGTTCGTATTTGACTTACACTACCCCCGGATACCCCCGGTTGACCCCGTTTTTTGAACGAAAATCCTTGACTGCATCGTTCAGCAGACGACCAAGACGTGCAGCTCCTACTTCATTGAGATGTACACCATCTCCTGAAAACAAAGATTTATCATAGTAAAAATTATCCCACGTGTCGACAAAGCCGATGTCCTCCTCCCAGCAGAGTTTGGTTAGTCGGCGATTTGTACTGGTAGCTATGTTGTAGAATCGGTTTTCTACATGCACAACTCGTGCAGGTTCGTTGCGGCGCCATGACGATATAATCACAATATGCCTGAAAATCACACAAATTTATGTTAGCAAAATGGTAAAATTAAAGCCTGAAAATCACAACAAAATTATGTTAGCAATGTGATACAATTAATTCCTGAAAATCACACAAAATTTTGTTAGCAATATGATAAAATTAATATGCCTGTAAATCACAACGAATATGTTAGCTATAAACACAATTTATGCCTGAAAATAAAACAAAATTGATGTTAGCAGTATGACACAGTTAAAGCCTAAAAATCACAAATGGACTAGAAATTTGTTACAAAATTTACTGGAAAAAAAAACAAAAAGTGGGAGAGGGTTAATGTAGCCTAGTGAGAAAACTGGAAAACAGTATACAGTACAGTAACAACAAGTATTTGTTAGCAATATGGTACAATTAATGCCTGTAAACCACACAAAAATATGTTAATCACAAAAAGAATATTATGCCTGTAAATCACAAAAAATATGTTAGCAATAGAACACAATTTATGCCTGAAAATAAAACAAAAAATGATGCTAGCAGTATGACACAGTTAAAGTCTGAAAATTGAAAATGGACTAGTAATTTGTTACAAAATTTACTGGAAAAAAGTGGGAGAGGGTTAATTTAGCCTAGTGAGAAAACTGGAAAGCAGTATACAGTACAGTAACAACAAATATTGGTTAGCAATATGGTACAATTAATGCCTGTAAATCACAAAAAGAATATGTTAATCACAAAAAGAATATGTTAGCAATAGAACACAATTTTATGCCTGAAAATAACAATAAAATGATGGTAGCAGTATGACACAGTTAGGCTAAAGCCTGTATATTAGTTTATACAGTGGTCGACACAATAATAATAATAATGGAGTTAGTAATATCCCTGGCAAGAGTGTGAGAGGCCTATTAATATGGTGACAAGTATCTGAAATGCGATTAATAAATAGGCTATCAAAAAGTATTACAGTAACTAAATTATTCTAACCCAATGTTAAAACTATCTTGACAAATGTTAGTGTGTGCGATTATATAGATAACCAAGATAAAAAGTTCAACCAAGTACAGTATTGGCTAGACTTTGATATATAAAATACAAGAAGAGGGTTTGTTTATGCGTATCGGCGGCGTCTCTACTAACTTGACAAATAGAATTTTGAAATACAAACGTTTATCAGTCAAAACTACAGTACAATGTCATGCAAGATAACTACTGGGTGGTTTGCTAAGCACTTAACTACAGTGAGGGCTAAAATATCTACAATAAGTGCTAGAACTTTATAATATGAAACAAGCAAGTAGTTTGTTTACTTTAGAGCGTAGGTCGTCACTAACCGGTACAAATGTAAACAAAAGCAGTCTCGACAAACAAACGTTTATCAGTCAAAAACACAGCAAAATTACATGCAAAGCAACTACAGGGCAGTTAAGCTAGAGCTTAGCTACAGCTCATGCAAATAAATAAGGGGATGAGTAATGGAGTACTCAAGTTATGGTCAAATTTCGAGCAGCGAGAGCGAAGTGCTGTTGGCGGGTTGGCGCGTCGGGTGAAGGTGACAGTGGGCACGAATTATTACATAGGGTACAATTACATAAGGCGTCGGAGTTTTGTAAGTATCGAGAAATCAACTGCAAGGGGATTAACTTTCCTACAGAGAGAGAGAGAGAGAGAGAGAGAGAGAGAGAGAGAGAGAGAGAGAGACTAGTGGGCTCAGGTGGTAGTGAAGAAAGATTATGGGACAAGAAAATTAGTAACGAAAAAGACAAACGTGGAAGGTTATATGAAGCAAGGGAGAATGGAGATGGAGGGGAGGGAGGGAGGATGGATAACAAAAAGAGGATTTGGGAGAGACGTAAGAGGGAGAGGAATGGGAAGGAAGGGAAGAAGGAAGGAGGGAGAAAAAGAGAAAAGAGTAAACGAGAAAGGAAAAAGAAAAGAGAGTTTGGGAGAGATGTAAAAGGGAGAGGGATGGGAAGGAAGGGAAGAAGGAAGGAGGGGGAAAAAGAGAAAAGAGTAAACGAGAAAGGAGTAAACGAGAAAGGAGTAAACGAGAAAGGAAAAAGAAAAGAGGGGTTGGGAGAGATGTAAAAGGGAGAGGGATGGGAAGGAAGGGAAGAATGAAGGAGAGGGAGAAGGCGCAAGAGGATAGAGGAAGGAAAAGGGAAGAAAGGAAGAGAGGAAAGAAAAGTTGGGAAGGATGCAAAAGGGAGAGGGATGGGAATGATGCTAAGGAAGGGAAGAAGGAAAGAGAGGGGTAAGGGAGGAAGAGAGAGTAAAGGGGGAGGGAACACGAGAGGAATGGAAGGAAGGAGGGAGAGGGAGAAGGAAGCAAGAGAGAAGAGAGAGCAAGGGGGGAGGGAAACAAGTAAGGAAGGGAAGGAAGAAAGGAGGGAGGAGGGGGAAGAGGGACGAGGAAAATAACTGTAGAGGAAAAGCAAGGGAAGGAAGGAAGAGAGGAGAGGGAGTACAAAGGAGTACAAAGGAAATCAAGCAACAACAGGTCTAGTGACCCTTCTAGGCTACTTGTCCTCCAAAACACTGAGGATCAAGTGTCCAAACAGTGGTTTAGAGTGGGTAAGGGAACATTGGAAAGGGAACTACTGCCCTGGAACTAATGTCCGTGGCAGGACTAGGAAGTTAGTAGGGGACATATGGGTTAGTAACTGAGGGGAGGATAAAATAAAGTTATTCATTTACAAACGCAGTCAGTCGCGGGTTTGATGCGAGATATTTGTCTAGGCGGAGTTTAAATGAATCAACGGTGCTGCAGTCTATAACGTCTCGGGGAAGCCCATTCCACAAGTTGACAACTCGATTGAAGAAGAAATTCTTTTAGATTCGTGTGAGTTAAAAGATTTACCAATAATTTTGCAACCGTTTCCCCGTGTGTAATTAGATTGGTCGATAGTGAAGTACTTACTACAGTTCATATTGTTGATGCCTTTGATGATTTTGAACACTTGAATTAAGTCACATCTGCGCTGGGTTAAAGGAAATAGATTTAATTCTCTAAGACGCTCTTCGTATGGTTTGTTCTTTAGGCTAGGTATAATTTTGGTAACTCTACGTTGAACTCGTTCTAGCTTGTTTATGTCTTTTTGGTAATAAGGGCACCAGTATTGAACGCAGTATTCCAGAAGAGGGCGGACTAAGGAATTGTCAAGGGTTAGGATAACGTCTTTGTATTTATGCTCAAATGACCTGCCTATAAAGCCAAATATTTTGTTTGCCTTCTTAACAACTTCTGAACATTGTTGACTCGGTTTTAGGTTACTCGATATTGTTACTCCCAGATCGGTTTCTCTGTTTGCATTCTTAAGCTGAGTGGCATTCATCGAATAGTTTGCTTTCTCATTTAGGTATCCGATATGTAGTACTTTACATTTATCCGCCTTGAAACTCATTTGCCAAATTTGGGCCCAATGTGACAATTTATCTAGATTGTGTTGCATATCGTCAACTTGATCTTTTGAGAGTACGCTATTTGCAATTTTTGTATCATCAGCAAATTTTGAGATTGTACAGGTGAGACCCTCATCTATGTCGTTGATGTAAATTAGAAAGATATTTGGTCCTAGTACCGATCCCTGGGGTACCCCACTACTTACATTGGTCCATTTAGATGCCTTACCGTTTATGACTACTCTTTGCTTTCTGTCGCTGAGCCAATTTTCTATCCATTTCAACACACCGTCTTGTAGAGAGAGAGAGAGAGAGAGACAGTGAATGAAGGAGGCGGGGCAGGAAGTGAGAGTGAAAGGTCGGGATGAAAGACTGCTGCCCTAGTGTGGTGAAGGGAGACAGAGAGTACAAAGGAGTACAAAGGAAATCAAACAACAGCAGGACTAGTGACCCCTCTAGGCTGCTTGTCCCCCAAAACACTGAGGATCAAATGTCCAAACAGTGGTTTAGAGTGGGTAAGGGAAAATTGGAATAGGGAACTACTGCCCTGGAACTAATGCCCGTGGCAGGATTAGGAAGTTAGTAGGGGACAAATAGGTTAGTAACATAACACAGTTATAAGGATCTTTCGTATATCTGGGAAAAAAGAGAGTAACGTCTTAGTAATATATCCTTAATGAATCTGAGGGGGGAATAAAATAAAGTTATTCATTTACAAACGCAGTCAGTCGCGGGTTTGAGGCAAGATATTTGTCTAGGCGAAGTTTAAAATAATCAACGGTGCTGCAGTCTATAACGTCTCGGGGAAGCTCATTCCACAAGTGGGCAACTCGATTGAAGAAGAAATTCTTAAATTCGTGCGAGTTAAAAGATTTACCAATAATTTTGCAACCGTTTCCCAGCGTGTAATTAGATTGGTCGATAGTGAAGAGAGAGAGAGAGATAGAGAATAGTGAGAGAGTGAGAGAATGAGTGATGTGAGAGTGAGATAGCAGAATATTCAGGGAGAAGGAGGAAGAGAGAGAGTAAAGGAGGAGCGAACATTAAGGAAGGGAAGAATGAAGGAGAGGACTGAGGAGGGAGAAAGGAAGGCAGGGAAGAAGGATGGAGAGGGAGAAAGTAGGAAGAAGGAAGAGAGAGAGAGAGAGTAAGGTAGGAGGACAACGCAAGGAATGAGAGCATTAGAATGATGGCAGACAGGGAAGGCAGAGAAAATAATGGAGATGTAGAAGAGGTAGATCAATGTCAGTGTCACACAAGTGCTTGTTTCCAGCAAACACAATCTATGAGTAAGTTTTTTCCCGTAATATTGTGATGCTCTTTGACGTTGGAATCCTAAACTAGACTGAAGGTAGATTATGTTAGGTGGCTGATTTATGATACAACTTAAGTTTTGAAAATACCAGAGTACAATTACTTGTACAAATTGACGGAACAAGTGTTTGTGTGGCACCGGCTTAACTCCTTCTGTATCGACGATGACGTCTTTTAATTATAGTCTAGCTATATTTAGACGATTCTATTCAGTTTATAAAGGGCCTCCAGCAAGTAACAGGCTTCGAACTATCTTACTTAACCCTTTATGCTACCACAGATCCTTCTTAACACCTTACGAGCGGGTGGTGGAGTATATTTCACTCTGCCGCTCAGCGGGTTTTGTTTTACCATAAATGGGGTTGTTTCCGTGCTCTTGTTCATGCATAAACAAGACCCAGAGCATAATACAAGTATGTATCTGTGAAAGGGCGTAAATTGAGATTTCCAATGACACCCGAACCATCCTTCTACGATCACTGGTTGTCTTGCAACGATCGTGCAACCGAAGGGAAAAATCGCTAACATACGGTAATTTCTTTATATAATTACGTATGTAGTGAGGGAGTGAAGGTGGATGTAAGTGGAGTACATCTCAGTTGATCCGCGGCGGCCGTGGCGAGCGGTCATGAGGTAACCCATGCTCCTCCAGTCACTCGTCTCTCTCTCAGAGCCAATATTGCGCCAAAATTGCACTCGGACTTAAGTCGGGCCCCGCCACATAGTCCAAATTTTTCGATACGGACTTAAGTCGGGCCCCGATAGACAAGGGTTAAACTGCACAACATCGTCTAAATATAGCTAAAATATAATTAATACATCTCAAAATTATACTATGTACTATGAAATCATTATAACTATCTATCATATATTTTTAAGCTATTATACTTCTATGATTGATCTATTGAAGACAACTATACAATTTCGAGGCTATCCATTGTAACTCCCTGTCAGAATGTCATGAGTCAAGCACTGCTTACACCCTTTAAAGCTTACCTCAACATTCCCTTCCCAAACGCCATCTTGTAACCACTGGCAGTCATCTTGTAACCGGAAGGTGAAATATAGGTGTGGTTGAAGGGAGGTGAGAAGGTGTGAGAGCTAGGTAGGGGCAGATAGGCATTAGCCACGAGCGAGAGAACATAGCTCAGAGATTCCTCTCAATATTGGGAATTCTCTATTTACTTATAAGTAGTACTCTGTATATTACTTCAGTTTGTACTTGAATATATATCAAAGTGGTTTTGGTCCAGAGATCTTTATTTTCCCCCTTTACCTATATATAATCTATGTATAAGGTATAAGTGGGATGGTGGCAACATTACTATTACTATATATCTATCATCATCTATCAATCAACGAGCAGAGAACTGACAGCTGAGATCAACCGACTATCAATATACAACCTACAGTAACCTACTGCTCACACCACACAGATCACTATTAGCCACACTCGACATTAGTAAAGCCTTCGATGCCATCCCCCGCCACAACCTAACAAACAAAATCTACAACACAAACATGCACAACAACACAAAAAGGTGGCTGGCCAACTTCCTAGCAGGCAGATGTGCACACGTATCTTTTGCCGGTCAGTCATCTAAAATCAGAAACTTCCAAACGGAGTCCCACAAGGATCCGTCCTATCGCCCGCACTCTTCAATCTGTACATGCACGATATAACTACACCCAATACGCCCCAAATAAACTTAGCCTCCTATGCAGATGACATAACACTCACATGCACACACCATGACCCAAAAAAGAGCAACAGATCTCCTTCAACCCTATCTCAACACACTACATGGCTGGTGCACTACAAACAGACTTAATCTAGCCCCAGCCAAATCCACCGCAACCCTGCTCACAAGTTGGACAGGAGAACACGAATACATCCCTCAACTCACCATAAACAACACACCCCTAACACATACACACACACCCAAAATCCTAGGAGCAACATATGATACTCATATGATATTCAAACAGCACACCACAAACATTAAAAAGAAACTGACACCCAGACTTAACGCCCTCAGATCACTTGCTCACACAAAATTTGGACACAACAAAGAAACTACCACCACAGTATATAAACAATACATAAGATCAGTGATGGAATACGCAAGCCCTACCTGGGCTTCTAACCTAGCTGAAACACATCATAAGACATTACAGACTATTCAAAACAAAGCCCTGAAGATCATTACAGGCTGCACAGCTACTGCACCCACAGATCACCTACATCAAGAAACCAAAATCCTCAAAGTCAAAGACCATCTGGACATGAGAGGCACTCAATTCCTGGCAGCAGCCTCCACGAACCAAGACAATCCACTAAACTACATGGCAACACACCCACAGACACCAAGAAATATCAAAACAACACCCAGCACACGGTATCACACACAATTATTGTCCTCTCTCCCTCCCTGCCCACCCCGAACCAACTTCCAGAAGCACATCCACACTCATATCTCTCACCGATCCATCCACTTACTCACAGACAACACGCAGCTGCATGCACGACCTCCCGAAATCCATCCTTCCGAATCCTCCCTTCCTCACGAGGACAGAGTCCACCTGGCCAGGCTGAGATGCGGACACCATCCAGCTCTCCTGAGCTATCAGAAGAGACTGGATGACTCCGTTGTCGACTCCTGCCCGGGATGTAACACAGCACCCCATACCATTAAACACATCATAGAAGACTGCATTTCACACAACCACTTACGCCAACAACACAATCTACACTCAATGAGAGCTCTGTGGGAAAGCCCGATCGTGGCCATGGCCTTCCTCAGGGACTCGGGGCTGTTCGGCCAGGCAGCTTAGGGAACAACAACAACAACAACAACAACTGCTCATAGGGGACACCTTAAGTCTACCTACATCGAGTAAGAGGTTAAACCTTATGGTAAATAATTATACAGGTCGTATCTCAAAACAGCCTAATACTCCTACCTGGAGTTAACCCTATGAATACAAATGACTACCCATAAAAGTATTATGTAACATAATTTAAAAGACGTCGCCGGTACAGAAGGTATTAAGGATGGAAGGACGTAAAGAAAGGAAGGAAGAAGTATATTGTAGCACCAACACCTCTCACTATTTAAAGGAAGGAAGAAGTATATTGCAGCACCAACACCTCTCACCATTTAATCAGCACATCAAGCTTTAAGGGGGGTCACAGGTTTAATCAGCACATCAAGCTTTAAGGGGGGTCACAGGTTTAATCAGCACATCAAGCTTTAAGGGGGGTCACAGCTTTAAGGGGGGTCACAGGTTTAATCAGCACATCAAGCTTTAAGGGGGTCACAGGTTTAATCAGCACATCAAGCTTTAAGGGGGGTCACAGCTTTAAGGGGGGTCACAGGTTTAATCAGCACATCAAGCTTTAAGGGGGGTCACAGCTTTAAGGGGGGTCACAGGTTTAATCAGCACATCAAGCTTTAAGGGGGGTCACAGCTTTAAGGGGGGTCACAGGTTTAATCAGCACATCAAGCTTTATGGGGGGTCACAGGTTTAATCAGCACATCAAGCTTTAAGGGGGGTCACAGCTTTAAGAGGGGTCACAGGTTTAATCAGCACATCAAGCTTTAAGGGGGGTCACAGCTTTAAGAGGGGTCACAGGTTTAATCAGCACATCAAGCTTTAAGGGGGGTCACAGGTTTAATCAGCACATCAAGCTTTAAGGGGGGTCACAGGTTTAATCAGCACATCAAGCTTTAAGGGGGGTCACAGCTTTAAGGGGGGTCACAGGTTTAATCAGCACATCAAGCTTTAAGGGGGTCACAGGTTTAATCAGCACATCAAGCTTTAAGGGGGGTCACAGCTTTAAGGGGGGTCACAGGTTTAATCAGCACATCAAGCTTTAAGGGGGGTCACAGGTTTAATCAGCACATCAAGCTTTAAGGGGGGTCACAGCTTTAAGGGGGGTCACAGGTTTAATCAGCACATCAAGCTTTAAGGGGGGTCACAGCTTTAAGGGGGGTCACAGGTTTAATCAGCACATCAAGCTTTAAGGGGGGTCACAGCTTTAAGGGGGGTCACAGGTTTAATCAGCACATCAAGCTTTAAGGGGGGTCACAGCTTTAAGGGGGGTCACAGGTTTAATCAGCACATCAAGCTTTAAGGGGGGTCACAGGTTTAATCAGCACATCAAGCTTTAAGGGGGGTCACAGGTTTAATCAGCACATCAAGCTTTAAGGGGGGTCACAGGTTTAATCAGCACATCAAGCTTTAAGGGGGGTCACAGGTTTAATCAGCACATCAAGCTTTAAGGGGGGTCACAGGTTTAATCAGCACATCAAGCTTTAAGGGGGGTCACAGGTTTAATCAGCACATCAAGCTTTAAGGGGGGTCACAGCTTTAAGGGGGGTCACAGGTTTAATCAGCACATCAAGCTTTAAGGGGGGTCACAGCTTTAAGGGGGGTCACAGGTTTAATCAGCACATCAAGCTTTAAGGGGGGTCACAGCTTTAAGGGGGGTCACAGGTTTAATCAGCACATCAAGCTTTATGGGGGGTCACAGGTTTAATCAGCACATCAAGCTTTAAGGGGGGTCACAGCTTTAAGAGGGGTCACAGGTTTAATCAGCACATCAAGCTTTAAGGGGGGTCACAGCTTTAAGAGGGGTCACAGGTTTAATCAGCACATCAAGCTTTAAGGGGGGTCACAGGTTTAATCAGCACATCAAGCTTTAAGGGGGGTCACAGGTTTAATCAGCACATCAAGCTTTAAGGGGGGTCACAGCTTTAAGAGGGGTCACAGGTTTAATCAGCACATCAAGCTTTAAGGGGGGTCACAGGTTTAATCAGCACATCAAGCTTTAAGGGGGGTCACAGCTTTAAGAGGGGTCACAGGTTTAATCAGCACATCAAGCTTTAAGGGGGGTCACAGGTTTAATCAGCACATCAAGCTTTAAGGGGGGTCACAGGTTTAATCAGCATATCAAGCTTTAAGGGGGGTCACAGGTTTAATCAGCACATCAAGCTTTAAGGGGGGTCACAGGTTTAATCAGCACATCAAGCTTTAAGGGGGGGTCACAGGTTTAAGGGGGGTCACAGGTTTTTGTTTTATTACTCTCCTTTTCTCTCTTTCTCTGGCTTGCATCCATTCGGCCCCATTCAGCCAACTATTTTAAGACGTTTAACCCCATCTAGGTGTCGATTATTTCCTGGCGAGCGATAGCGAGCCAGCATTATATGAAGAAACCCGGCTTCGCCGAAAACATTTTTCTATCGAAAAATGTACAAATTTAGCCTGCTGTAAAAACAAAATATAACATATGCTGGCTCGCTACCGCTCACCAGTAAAACATTGACACCTGGGTGGGGATAAACGTCTTAAAACAGTAGGCTGACATGGGGCCAAATGGGTACAAGCCAGAGAAAGAGAGAAAAGGACATAAGAAAACCTATCACCCCCCTTAATAACAGCACCATCTAGTCAATATGTCCAGCTATGGCAACTGCACTGCAAGATATCTGGTCAGTACCAAAAGCTGTAGTTCCAGCATCGTTTGACAGGTAGTCAGCAGCACCAGCTGTAATACTAACACCTACAGTATAAGTATCTACATTTTTGGCGCTAACTGTTGAGTTTGGCTGTGCATAGTGAATTGAGGATTAACCCCTTCTGTACCGGTAACGTCTTTCTAATTTTCTTCTAGCTATATTAAGGAGATTTGCGCAGTTTAAGAAGGGTGTGTGGAGGTAAATAGGGTTGCGTGAAATAGTTCGAAACCTGTTAAATGCTGGAGGCTTTTTTAAACTGAATACAATCGTCTAATAGCAGCCAAAATAAAGTTGAAACGATGTCACCGGTAAGGAAAGGATTACTGTTGGTGATAATGCAGTGGAGTCACCGTAGACGTTACCCTCCGTCATGGTGGTAAATGCGTTGAGGAAGCCGGCCCCAGGTAAGTGGCTATTTCACCCACCATCTGCTTCAAAGGGACAAAGGAGTGGCATGAGCACCCTAGTAAAGCGCAGCCGACCATATACAACTTCCTACCAATTTAACCCTCTGAGGATCGATGACGCACTTCTTCTCTGTGTTCTGGCTATTATTAAACGTTTCTTTTTCAGATTAGGAAGGTAATGTTGAAGTCAGATGGTTAATTGTGATAGTCTTATACTTTTCCTTCACACCGATCCTTCATAAGCTGTATAAAATCGTCTAATGATAGCCATAAACAAACTGTCAAAACGCCTCATGATTCCCGAGGGGTTAAGTTTAATATAGTCATAATTTCCATATGACACAACATAATACCAACCAAAAGCTTTAATCAAAGAAACCAACGCTGATTAAATCTTCATTTATGAATAATGTGTGTAATCAGTGCACTCCCGAATTCCTTAATGCTCTCTCCAAATATTTATTTAACTATTACATTAACAGAACACAAACAATCTATATGTTAACTCATTCAATACCAGTAACATCGTTTTCATTATATTCTGGCAATTATTAGACGATTGTATATAATTTATGAAGGACGTCTACCAATTAAAAAGTCACCAGGCTATCTCAATTAATCCATTTATCTGCTGTATATTCTTCCTAAGTTTCATAAAATCGTCTTAATGCAGCCGAAATAAATACAAAAACACGTCACCAGTACTAAAGGGGTTAATCTAGCACCACACACACCACCTTGAAGGAAGGATACTAGGAGGGGAGCGCGAGAGGGTCTGGTTGAAGCCGATCGTAGCCTCCATATAGTGACAGAAAGACACATAGCCGACCAGGGGCCAGATACTCACAACACTTATGGAGCCTTATCTTCCTATGGCGGTCGTATCATAAATGCAGACATAGTTATTGTAGCGCCATTATTACTCTAAAGGAAGTCATAACAATACTCTGTTTAATTTCATCTGACGGTAAATTGAATAATTTACCAGCAAATTTATTGATACGTAATGGAAAAAATATGAAAGCACTATGTCTCTCCATTCTATTAATATCAAGTTTAAATAATTAGCTCCATATTTAACTACACAAATCTTGAAAACAACCGATACATTTTGATGGGAACTTTGCATCTTACTGTCAGTTGAAAAGAAACAGGGTATAGATATCATAACTTATGGTACTCAAGTTTCCTTATAATGAGAAGCTGTTAATTCATTGTTTTGTTATGCCTCTCACCTCGCCTTAACTTATGGCATCTTTGGTTATCCGGCAGGCCACTACCAAAAATGTTATGTGTAGTGTGGTACGGGTTACATGTTATGTGCTATATGTTATGGATTATATGTTATGTGTTATATGTTATGGGTTACGTGTTATGTGCTATATGTTATGGGTTATATGTTATGGGTTACATGTTATGTGCTATATGTTACGGGTTATATGTTATGTGTTATATGTTATGGGTTACGTGTTATGTGCTATATGTTATGGGTTATATGTTATGGGTTACATGTTATGTGCTATATGTTATGGGTTATATGTTATGTGTTATATGTTATGGGTTATATGTTATGTGTTATATGTTATGGGTTATATGTTATGGGTTATATGTTATGGGTTATATGTTATGTGTTATATGTTATGGGTTATATGTTATGGATTATATGTTATGTGTTATATGTTATGGGTTACGTGTTATGTGCTATATGTTATGGGTTACATGTTATGTGCTATATGTTATGGGTTATATGTTATGTGTTATATGTTATGGGTTACGTGTTATGTGCTATATGTTATGGGTTACATGTTATGTGCTATATGTTATGGGTTATATGTTATGTGTTATATGTTATGGGTTACGTGTTATGTGCTATATGTTATGGGTTACATGTTATGTGCTATATGTTATGGGTTATATGTTATGTGTTATATGTTATGGGTTACGTGTTATGTGCTATATGTTATGGGTTACGTGTTATGTGCTATATGTTATGTGTTATATGTTAGGGGTTATAATTATGTTATGGGTTATATGTTATGGGTTATATGTTATGGGTAATATGTTATGTGTTATATGTTAGGGGTTATAATTATGTTATGGGTTATATGTTATGGGTTATATGTTATGGGTTATATGTTATGGGTTATATTTTATGGGTTATATGTTATGGGTTATATGTTATGGGTTATATGTTATGTGTTATATGTTATGGGTTATATGTTATGGGTTATATGTTATATGTTATATGTTATGGGTTATATGTTATGGGTTATATGTTATGTGCTATATGTTATGGGTTATATGTTATGGGTTATATGTTATGTGTTATATGTTATGGGTTATATGTTATGGGTTATATGTGATGGGTTACGTGTTATGTGCTATATGTTATGGGTTATATGTTATGTGTTATATGTTATGGGTTATATGTTATGGGTTATATGTGATGGGTTACGTGTTATGTGCTATATGTTATGGGTTATATGTTATGTGTTATATGTTATGGGTTATATGTTATGGGTTATATGTTATGGGTTATATGTTATGGGTTATATGTTATGGGTTATATGTTATGGGTTATATGGGTTATATGTTATGGGTTATATGTTATGGGTTATATGTTATGTGTTATATGTTATGGGTTATATGTTATGGGTTATATGTTATGGGTTATATGTTATGGGTTATATGATATGGGTTATATGTTATGGGTTATATGTTATGGGTTATATGTTATGGGTTATATGTTATGGGTTATATGTTATGGGTTATATGTTATGGGTTATATGTTATGGGTTATATGTTATGGGTTATATGTTATGGGTTATATGTTATGGGTTATATGTTATGTGCTATATGTTATGGGTTATATGTTATGGGTTATATGTTATGGGTTATATGTTATGGGTTATATGTTATGGGTTATATGTTATGGGTTATATGTTATGTGCTATATGTTATGGGTTATATGTTATGGGTTATATGTTATGGGTTATATGTTATGGGTTATATGTTATGGGTTATATGTTATGGGTTATATGTTATAATTATGTTATATGTCATGGGTTATGTGCTAGGTGTTATGTGTTATGTGTGATGTGAACCAAGTTATATCAATATACAGTATCTTAAACAAAATGTAGTGGTCCCATTAGTTTGTCAATTTGAAGACTTTTCGCCCATTTAATTTTTCAATTTATAGACCTTTCGTGGCATATACAGTAGGTGTCAAATATTTCCTGGTGAGCGATAGCGAGCCTTCGGGAATTTTGTCTACTCAAAATTTACAAATAAAGGGGGATCTTGGTTTTTTTTTTCAACCTTGATGGTGGTCTACGGAGGAAACTAAAAACAAATATAGATTAATAAATTGATAGACCAAAAAATTATGCCTGGAGAAGTTCGTGGAATAATTAACACTCTCTGTACCAACGATGTTTTGTGGCACTTTGGCGCCGCCGACTGTTATGTTATCTGTTATAAAGATCGCCATCACCACTTTTGCTAAAACAGCTTTCCAAAAATTGGGTGTACTCAACCGTCTCCGTAGGTTCTTCACCCTCGCACAGCTTCATGCTCTGTATCGGAGCACAGTGCGCCCCTGCATTGAGTATTGTTCGCATGTGTGGGGAGGATCCACCCATACCGCACTTCTCGAACGAGTAGAATCAAAAGAATTTCACCTCATCAACTCACTTCCTCTTTCTAGTTCCCTACAATATCTTTCTACAAGCCGCAATGTTGCATATCTTTCACTCCTCTATCTCTATTACAACAATCAGTGTTCTTCAGAGCTCTCTCAGTGTATACCCCCACCCTTGCGGCGAGCGCGAGGCATCTGCTTTACAACACAGTCCCACTCCTATTCTGTCCAGCTCTCCAACCCAAGAATTGGCAAATGTTCTCAGTCTTTCTTCTACTCAACAAGTGAACTCTGGAACTCTCTCCCTCAATCAGTCTTTCCTTCATCCTGTGACTTAGATGGCTTTAAACTTCATGTGTCCAGGCATTTTGACTCCAACGTCCCTTGAATTTGGCTAAGTCACTCTTTTAACTTTATGGGGAGACACTCGTTACATGCAACCTGTCCTTTGTCTCCTCCATGCACATAGAAAAATAAATACAAATAAAAACACTTATAGGTCCCCTATAAGTGTTTTTATTTTTATGAAAGTTGAAGAATGCTACCTTCAAATTCAGTCAGTTATTTGTTGATTCATGTAAGGTAATAGGGTAAAAGTAGTAGTGGTAGTACATACTGTCTTGTCCTACAAACCCCCTGTATCATATTATTATATTGTCCTACAATCCCCTGTATCATATTATTATATTGTCCTACAAACCCCCTGTATCATATTATTATATTGTCCTACAAACCCCCTGTATCATATTATTATATTGTCCTACAAACCCCCTGTATCATATATTATATTGTCCTACAAACCCCCTGTATCATATTATTATATTGTCCTACAAACCCCCTGTATCATATTATTATATTGTCCTACAAACCCCCTGTATCATATTATTATATTGTCCTACAAACCCCCTGTATCATATTATTATATTGTCCTACAAACCCCCTGTATCATATTATTATATTGTCCTACAAACCCCCTGTATCATATTATTATATTGTCCTACAAACCCCCTGTACATATTATTATATTGTCCTACAAACCCCCTGTATCATATTATTATATTGTCCTACAAACCCCCTGTATCATATTATTATATTGTTCGATACACATACAGAAGGTGGGTCTTGAAACTTGTGCGGCCATATTTTTTTAGTTTTTCTCTAATAATGGAATTAGGCAATTAGGTGAAATGTATTACCCCTTTTCACGAATGTGAGGATACGTTGTGTACGAACAGTGTGGTGTAGAAAACAAGTGGCTACACAGTTTCAAAGATTATTTTTGTATGTGGTAACCAATGGTACATAAACCATACTCGTTCGACTATTAGTCCTGAGCCTATCTATTTCAAATCCGCTAACTTACATTTCTATAACTTTCACTCTGTTGAACACCATCTCTCCTCCTACAAACCTGATCTTCTCTTCCTCACCGAAACCCAGGTGTCTGTAGCAACATCCAGCAACCCCTTCTCTGTATCCTCCTACTTTCTCTATCCTAGTTTCAAAGCCAAAGGCGGATGTTGTGCATATGTGCACAACAAACTCACTTGCTCTCGTGTTCCCGATTTCGACTCCTCTGAATTCTCAACTTTATGGCTCAAACTTTCCTGTCATTCTCTTACTAAATATCTCTGTGCTGTCTATCTTTCCCCTAACTCTACCAACTTTCCTAAATTCTTTGACTATCTAAACTCTACAGTGGAACACATTCTATCCTTTTCTCCTTTCTCAGAAATCTCCATCTTAGGAGATTTCAACGTTCACCACCGCCAATGGCTCTCCTCTCACACTACTGATCCACCTGGTGAACAAGCCTACGTCTTTTCTATCCTAAATGACCTAGAGCAGTTAGTTCAGCAACCCACCCGTATCCCGGATCGCATCGGAGATCGGCCCAACATTCTTGACCTGTTTCTAACTTCTAACCCTTCTTCTTATACTGTCGATCTTTTCTCTCCTTTGGGCTCCTCCGACCATAAACTTATCTCTGTCACCTGTCCTATCTCTCCAGTACAGCCACCCGATCCTCCTAGCCGGCGGCGCTTGTGGCACTTTGGCGCTGCCGACTGGGAGGCTCTTCGGCAGTACTTCTTTGATTTCCCATGGAATGATTTCTGCTTCCATGGCCGGGGACCCTCGGAGAGTGCTGAACGCATTACCGAGGTAATCCTATCGGGCATGGAAGCATACATTCCATTCTCTTTCTCTCAGACTAATGCTAAAAAATCTTGGTTTACTCACGCCTGTTCTACTGCTGTCCGCAATAAGGAGGAAGCATTCAAACGGTACCGACGCCTTAAAACTCAAGACTCTCATTCTTCATATGTTTCTGCCCGGAATCAAGCCAAATCTGTTCTTCGACTTGCCAAACACTCTTTCATCAATAATAAATGCACTGAACTATCCAACTCTAGCTCTTCCCAAGCTTTCTGGCATCTAGCCAAAAACCTCTCCAACAATTTCTCTTCCTCGTCTTTCCCTCCCCTTTCCCACTCTGATGGCACAACCATCACTTCTTCCTCTGACAAAGCTAAACTCTTCGCTCAAACTTTTGTTAGAAACTCCACCTTGGATGATTCCGGTGCTATTCCTCCCTCTCCGCCCTCCTCTCTCTTACTTATGCCTAATATCCTAATCTCTTCTAAAGATGTACTTTCTACCCTCTCTGGGCTTAACACTAATAAGGCGTACGGTCCGGATGGTGTTCCTCCTGTTGTTCTCAAAAATTGTGCTTCCGTGCTGACTCCCTGCCTAGGCAAACTCTTTCGTCTCTGTCTATCCTCTAACGTCTTCCCTTCATGCTGGAAGTTTGCTCACATTCAACCTGTCCCAAAGAAGGGTGACCGCTCTCAACCCTCCAACTATCGTCCAATTGCTCTTATCTCTTGTCTTTCTAAAGTTATTGAAACTATTCTTGCTTCCAAATTTCTTAAGCATTTCTCTTCTCATAATCTGCTCTCAGATCGCCAGTATGGCTTCCTTAAGGGTCGCTCTACTGGTGATCTTCTTTCATATCTTACTAACTCTTGGTCATCCTCCTTTCGGGACTTCGGTGAGACTTTTTCTATTGCACTAGACATATCGAAAGCCTTCGATAGAGTCTGGCATAAATCTTTAATTTCTAAACTACCCTCCTTCGGTTTCTATCCCTCCATCTGTGCCTTTGTCTCTAATTTCCTTTCTGGCCGTTCCATAGCTGCGGTTGTGGACGGCCATTGTTCACTTCCTCACCCTATAAACTCCGGTGTTCCTCAGGGCTCTGTCCTATCTCCTATTCTCTTTCTAATTTTTATAAATGATCTCCTTAACTGTACCTTAATTCCCATCCATTCATACGCAGACGACTCAACTTTACACTACTCCATTAGTTTTTCAGAACGCCCCAGCCAGCAATCCCTCAACGACAAACGTAATGAAGCCATAGAACTCTTAAATTCTGATCTAAATACTATTTCCAATTGGGGCAGAGAAAACCTTGTTAACTTTAATGCTTCCAAAACCCAATTTCTCCATCTATCTACCCGTCAGGATCTCCCAGCGGACTATCCCTTATTCTTCAACAATACAAAAATCAACCCTTCATCTTCTCTCAATATTCTTGGTGTCTCTTTTTCTTCTGCTCTCATTTGGAAGGACCATATTACCAGTCTTGCTAAGGCAGCCTCCCAGAAGCTGGGTGTGCTCAACCGCCTTAGGGGGTTCTTTTCCCCTGCACAGCTTCTTGCTCTGTACAGGGGCATAGTGCGCCCTTGTATTGAGTATTGTTCACATGTGTGGGGAGGTTCCTCTCACACCGCTCTCCTAGACAAGGTTGAAAGGAAGGCCTTTCGTATCATTAACTCCCGTCCACTCACCAACTCTCTGCAATCTCTCTCTCTCCGCCGCAATGTTGCATCTCTCTCGCTATTCTATCGCTACTATAATAATCAGTGTTCCTCAGAGCTATCCCAGTGCATACCACCTCCTTTACGTAGGGCACGTGGTACCCGTCTTGCAACTCAATCCCACCCCTACTCTGTGCAACTCTCCAACCCAAGAGTGAAACGTTACTCTCAAACTTTCTTCTACTCAACATCTGAGCTCTGGAACTCTCTCCCAGAATCAGTCTTTCCCTCTTCCTATGACTTAAATTGCTTCAAACTCCGTGTGTCCAGGCATTTTGGCTCGAACGTCCCTTGATTTTGGCCCTGTCACTCTTTCAACTATGGGGGAGGCACTCGCTATAGGCAGTTATGCCTTTTGCCTCCCTCAATCACATAGAAAAAAAAAAAAAAAAAAAAAAAAAAAAATAAACGGCTTGCGGAGTTGGAGAAGTGTTTCATACTTAGATAACTAGAGTTGTACAATATATAGCGTAGTGGCTATGTCGATTTTAGGTATTTATAAATATGTTAGGGCATCTCTCGCTATTCTATCGCTACTACAACAATCAATGTTCCTCAGACCCCTCTCAGTGCATACCACCTCTTCTACGTAGGGTACGTATTACCCGTCTTGCAACACAATCCCACCCCTACTCTGTACAACTCTCCAACTCAAGAGGGAAACGTTACTCCAAATAATTCTTCTATTCAACAGCTGAGCTCTGGAACTCTCTCCCTGAATCCATCTTTCCCTCATCCTATGACTTAAATTATTTCAAACTCCGTGTGACCAGACATTTTGGCTCGAACGTTCCTTGATTTTGGCCCTGTCACTCTTTTAACTCTGGGAGAGGCACTCGTCACAGGCAGTTTTGCCTTTTGTCTCCCTCATCCACATAGAACAAAACAAAATACAAACATACTCAACCATCACAATACAGACCTACAGACACATTGGCCCGGTATTGGTGAACTGACGTGGGGTAATGAGGCATGGCATGTACCAAATGTTTCTGTAAGTAACTATGCACATTTCCTGCATAAAGAATGACACAGAAAGACAGACAGACGGACAGACAGACAGAGACACAAAAAGACTGACAGAGTTAGAGACTGTTAGACATGACTTTCACTCAAACAAGACTGTCACTCAAATATGTATGACAGTCAGACAGATTCAGATATACATACACCAACAGACAAGCTTGCATGCAAACAGACATACTCACCCATCACATTACAGACATACAGACCCACAGACAGTTTGGCCCAGTATAGGTGAAATGACGCCGGTACAAACCATAATGGTAGGCATGTATAATATACCACATGTTGTTGTTGTTGTAAGTAACAATGCACATTTTATGCATATAGACAGCCAGACAATGACATAGATGTCTGTAAAAGTAAAGGAAAGTGGCTAGGAGGGTGGGTAGTGGAGACCAAAGTGTTGCCTGAGTGAATGGTATGGTGGAATATGATCATGTGAAGGGTCAATAAAATTCGGACCTATGAGTGTGACAACATGCACCATCTCAAGAACACTCCCGCCATTCAAAGGGTTAAACACCTAACCCTTTATAGGTCAAGTGACCATATTTGATCCAGCAAGGGGTCATCAATATTTGAACCTATATGCGAGCGAACGTGCATCTTCAAACCACTCCCGCCCAACAAAGGGTGATGGGAATTTACTTTGAAGGCAGGATGGCATGCCATGGATCTTGTGTTAAGGCAGCTTAATTTCATCATACACGCTAAAGGGGGTTTACAAGCACGATAGTGAGATAGAGGTATTAGGTTTATGGACGAGGGGTTAAAGGGAGTTTAATTACATAGTGAAAATTATATAGGAAATTTATTTTTTATGATGATAGCTTTTCAAAGTGGATAAGGCATTTATATTTTGTGGTAAGAGATGTAATGTCATGGTTTAACACACCAAGTTGGAATGATTTATTGGTGGTAAGAACAGGTATTATTATAGGTCCAGGAATAATATCATGGTAAAGGTGCTTATTATTATTATCGAAGAGTTTACTTGTATTATAGAAGGGCTTAATCACATGATCGAGGAGTTATTTCATACTATTGGGTATATTTCAATGGCCTAAGAGTAAACTGTCATGGTAGATTGGTTTACCTTTACGTAACGCCTGACCCTTGGCGTGAGCAGAGGTGTGCATGGTATATAAAGAACGACAAGGATTAGCACAACCATACAATAACACTTTACATATTACACACGATATACACATCGTAAACAAGAGGCATTTAGTGACCCCATTAGTACAAACAATAGTCCAGTAGGTTACGTTATCACTAAGTATTCCAAATTCACTAATGCAAGAAATGAAGTCGAACATAATACTGTTATTGTTGTATGGAGAACATAATACTGTTATTGTTGTATGGAGAACATAATACTGTTATTGTTGTATGGAGAACATAATACTGTTATTGTTGTATGGAGAACATAATACTGTTATTGTTGTATGGAGAACATAATACTGTTATTGTTGTATGGAGAACATAATACTGTTATTGTTGTATGGAGATTAAAAATCAAAGGAGGTCCCTTGGCAGACAATAGGAGGAGACCGAACTAGCATCATGTAGGACATGAGCATGTATCACCAATTCAGTAAACTGGCTCGAATCATAAAACTAAACTTATGCCGAAATGTGACACTGCAGAACAAAGACAAACATAACATAATACAAAATTAAGTGAAAACAAATTCCATTTAAAACAAAAATAGAATAAAGTAGAATACACGAACACATTTTCAAAATTATATATTATTTTGTTTACAAAATGTTGATACCAATTATTATTGTTAAACCTTTGATGATATAATATAAACAACATATAACTATACATGTTTGTTATCAAATGTTGATAACAATTATTATTGTTAAACCTTTGATGATATAATATAAACAACATATAACTATACATGTTTGTTATCAAATGTTGATAACAATTATTATTGTTAAACCTTTGATGATATAATATAAACAACATATAACTATACATGTTTGTTATCAAATGTGATTCATTTATTATAATTATTGGTTATATGTGGACAATAGGGCGATATATTAGTAGGAATGAAA
Source organism: Paralithodes platypus (assembly GCA_032716605.1). Taxonomy (NCBI): domain Eukaryota; kingdom Metazoa; phylum Arthropoda; class Malacostraca; order Decapoda; family Lithodidae; genus Paralithodes; species Paralithodes platypus. Next base: position 2,792,401 of record CM064563.1, read on the forward strand.
CCACAATTATGGCAATTATAGATTTTGAGTGAAACCTTCATAGTGCAATTAATACACAAATAATCCCACTAGATGATATTCCAAGTATATATATATATATATTTGGGTGAAGGCTGATCCTATCCAGAGTGAGTTTTGGCATCTTCTACCCTACTTTAGCCATTTGTGTCAGCCTCTTTCATGTACTACTTTTCCTAATTCGGTGGCGGGAAGCTAGGAATCCTCCTCCTGTTGTAAAATGCACCTATTAGACGAGACAGAGAAGGAGGTGAGGGAACGCGAAAGTGGTCCCGGACCCTAAGAATTGGGGTTTTAAATGTTGCTTCTGTTCGGGCTCTGTCTTGAGTCGGCCACCCCCTAGCTATGGAGTATTTACCTGAGTATATTCATATATTGTATGTAGTTTTACATATACACTATATATTGGGAACCGTTTCATGCTCCCTACATCTCACAGTAATACATGAGTCACATAAATAAATGTTTTAATCCTAATCCAGAATTCAAAGCGCGGTGAATCAGCCTGATATGCCTCGCTCAACGTGTATCATAATATGCCTGAGTTGGTAAAAGCGTGAAACATAATCTAGTGGTATTATTGTTGTGTTCATTGCACTCAGAAGGGTCCACTCACAAACTATAAATGCTACAAATGGGTTTTCATTCCTAGTAATATATCGCCCTACTGTCCACATATAATGGGTTTTCATTCCTAGTAATATATCGCCCTACTGTCCACATTTAATGGGTTTTCATTCCTAGTAATATATCGCCCTACTGTCCACCTATAATGGGTTTTCATTCCTAGTAATATATCGCCCTACTGTCCACATTTAATGGGTTTTCATTCCTAGTAATATATCGCCCTACTGTCCACATTTAATGGGTTTTCATTCCTAGTAATATATCGCCCTACTGTCCACATTTAATGGGTTTTCATTCCTAGTAATATATCGCCCTACTGTCCACATTTAATGGGTTTTCATTCCTAGTAATAGATCGCCCTACTGTCCACATTTAATGGGTTTTCATTCCTAGTAATATATCGCCCTACTGTCCACATTTAATGGGTTTTCATTCCTAGTAATAGATCGCCCTACTGTCCACATTTAATGGGTTTTCATTCCTAGTAATATATCGCCCTACTGTCCACATTTAATGGGTTTTCATTCCTAGTAATATATCGCCCTACTGTCCACATTTAATGGGTTTTCATTCCTAGTAATATATCGCCCTACTGTCCACATTTAATGGGTTTTCATTCCTAGTAATATCGCCCTACTGTCCACATTTAATGGGTTTTCATTCCTAGTAATATATCGCCCTACTGTCCACATTTAATGGGTTTTCATTCCTAGTAATATATCGCCCTACTGTCCACATTTAATGGGTTTTCATTCCTAGTAATAGATCGCCCTACTGTCCACATTTAATGGGTTTTCATTCCTAGTAATATATCGCCCTACTGTCCACATTTAATGGGTTTTCATTCCTAGTAATATATCGCCCTACTGTCCACATTTAATGGGTTTTCATTCCTAGTAATATATCGCCCTACTGTCCACATTTAATCAACAATTATAACAACCGAAACAAACTTGACAACAAACATCTATAATTATATTATGTTCCTTTATATCATCAAACGTTTTAAAAACATTTATTTACCGCATTCCATTTAAAATTATATTAATTGAAACATGCCACGTGTGCTTGTTACTCAGTAATATTTGACACATTGGTATTTGTGCTGGCATTTAGACTGTGCACATTGAAATGATAGCATCTATTGAGCTTGTGCTCTTATTAATCCTTTTATTATGAAACAATGCTTTCAAAGATTTCGCTAAATGTGGATTGAATTTCATAGCACTACAATGTGTGTGTGTGTGTGTTTGTGTGTTTGTTGTAAATCAAATCTAATAGGAGCATTATCTCTCTCTCTCTCTCTCATCTGTATCGTACAACTTGAGATTGCCTACATGTCGTCTCCATTGTCTGTATTCCCTCTCTCCCCTATTGCTCACATGTATTGCTCTCCCTTTACCTTGCTCTATCTGTGTGTTCATTCTCTCTCGCGAAATGTTCTTTCCTTGGATTAATAATTTGATCAAACTGTATATACATCTACACAAACAAATATGTATATACAGTATATATATATATATATATATATATATACAGTATATATATATATATATATATATATATATATATATATATATATATATATATATATTTAAACTAAAGTATTGGTTCTCTTTTTACTAATATGAATCCTTTACTGTACATAATCTCTCTATCTCTCTCAATTTGTTCACAGCTCTTGATCTTGTTGTTCATATGGGTGGGGAAGGATATGGATGGGGAAGGATATGGGTGGGGAGGGATATGGGTAAGGAAGGTTATGGATGGGGAAGGATAAGGGTGGGGAAGGATATGGGTGGGGAGGGATATGGGTGGGGAAGGTTATGGGTGGGGAAGGATAGGGGTGGGGAGAGATGTGGCTGGGGAGGGATATGGGTGGGGCGGGATATGGGTGGGGAGGGATATGGGTGGGGAGGGATATGGGCGGGAGGGATATGAATGGGGAGGGATATGGGTAGGGAAGGATATGGGTGGGGAGGGATATGAGTGGGGCAGGATATGGGTGGGAAGGGTATGGGTTGGGAGGGATATGGGGGGGGGGGGGGAGGGATAGTGGGGAAGAATATGGGTGGGGAGGGATATGTGTGAGGAGGGATAGGGGGGGGAAGGATATGGGTGGGGAAGGATATGGGTTGGGAGGGATATGGGGAGGGATATGGGTGGGGAAGGATATGGGTGGGAAGGATATGGTGGGGAGGGATATGGGTGGGAAGGATATGGGTGGGGAAGGATATGGGTGGGGAAGGATATGGGTGGGAGGGATATGGGTGGGGAGGGATATGGGGGGGGAAGGTTATGGGTGGGGAAGGATATGGGTGGGGAGGGATATGGGTGGGGAGGGATATGGGTGGGGAAGGATATGGGTTGGGAGGGATATGGGTGGGGAAGGATATGGGTGGGGAGGGATAGGGGTGGGGAGGGACATGTGTGTATATTTGATGTATATTTGTATGCAACCAAAAACCTTGAGCCTAATATCACCCACCTAAAACACTCACCAAACCACCACCACTCACATAACATACCTACTGTACTCCACCACCACCCACAAGGGGTTATCACACTCACCAAACCACCACCACTCACATAACATACCTACTGTACTCCACCACCACCCACAAGGGGTTATCACACTTGCCAATATTTCCGTGGTCTCCACGATTTCCGTGGTTTCTGGTCTATTTTCCGTGGTCTTGCCGACAATCCACGCTTCCCGAGCAACTTGGGAGATCTTCGTCTATCCACGGAAATTTTCGGGCATGAATTAGTAGGGTATGTCATGGAAATACATTTATTATGTATAAATATATAGTAATATATATATATTCCATATAATTATTAAACTAGATAAGTTTTAATATATCTAATGATAATGTGATATGTGATATTCGAACCTTAAGAGCTATACAATATCACATGGAACATATAAAATCGTATATATAAACAAGCAAGGGAAGAAAGACCGTCACTGCCTATTTTAACCCGTTGAGCCCCGGCTAGTTATAATATTTTGTTCACCCCAGTCCCAAGCCATTTTCACTTCTTTTTTTTGTTTGCTAAAATGGAAGACAAGGATGAGAAATGAAAAATAAAAGAAAAAAAAAAAATCACCTCGGACATTTTTTTTTTGGGGGGGGGGGACCCGGGGGGGGGGGGGGGGAGGTCAAAACAAATTGTTGAGCCAAAATGGAAGAGAATGGTGAGAAATGAAGACAAAAATAAAAAAAAAATCATTTCGGTCATTTGGGGGGCGGGGGGGGGGGTGGGGGTCAAAAGTTCGTCTCCCCCACATGACCACCCGCCCGGGAGCACTAGGGTAAAAACTGAGTATGGCATTGTACGGCATACATCCTAAGGAGTGTCTCACATAAATCTCAAGCCTCTAGCTCCCATACGACCGGAGTAATGAAGGTTCAAAGTGGCGGTGAACTAAGGGTGTAAAGTATCCCCACTAAACCCACCACTACCAGCCGCACGGCTGTCTCGGCCCGCTCACACCTACTGGCCCGGCTCCCCCACACACTACGGTACCTCCCCCTCCTATTCTCCCACCATTTCCTACCTTACGAGCCACGTAAGTGTTTTTTATATGTCGGACGCACGTGATGCGTCGCTGGGAGTTGGTGATCAAACACTGCCGACGCATCACGTGCGACGCTGGGCCTCACTGGGTTAACCCACTGAGCCCCAGCTAGTTTAGAATAAATGTACCACCAGGGACCAGCAGGTTTTGATTTTTTGTTTTTTCCAGAAACAATTGGGAATTGGTTAGGAATGAAGGAAAGCCCACAAAAAACCGATCCCCTAGGTCATTAAGGGGTCCTACGGTGCGCCCAAAAGTTGGATTTACAAGAGGGGAAAATTGAAGGCAAAAACACCCAAAACAGGTTTTTGCGTGCTCACGCACACGCGGTTGGACTTTGAGAGTTTTCAACCATCGGCATGGTTGCGTGGGATACTTATACAGTTCCCATACAAATCTGAGCTCTCTAGTTGCCATAGGACCGGAGTAATTAACAGGGACGACGCATTGTCGTCGCTGGGGTTTAGTGTTACATACATTGCCGACGACAACGTGTCGTCGCTGGGGTTCAGTGGGTTAAATGTGGTAATGCGTAAATCATAGCCTGTGATTGGCTAAGAGGCATGGGCCCGATCGAGTCCAGTCAGTCTACTCTCCCGCTTACTGCTTGTGTTTATAATTTCTTCATCTTAAGTAGAATGTAAATACGAGGTGCCGTTGTAAAGGCTTATCCCTCAATACTTCATCTCATCTGATCTGATCTTGCTTGTGTTTACTTTATGATATATACGTTATTATTGTGTTTCCTGTGATTTATAATAGCTCTTTAGATTCGGAAAACACTGTAATGTATTAAGTAATCGTTAAAATTACTTAAAAATATATAGTTTAATGAATAAAAAAGGAACAATACAGATAACAAATACATTATCAGGGTACTGATAAAATAGCCAATTATGAGCGTGCTGCTGTTTCCACTGACTTTCACTTTTACCGACAGACGTGGATTCATGTCGCTTGTTTAGTCAATAGAGAGCAATATAGTCATTCTTACCATGGTTTTTATATATGCTCAGCTTCATCATTGGGATTGAGATGTATTAATAGCATGACGGGAAGCTAAAACGGCCGAAATAAGGCCAATTAATTTGGAAGTGAGAACGCAAGAGTGTACGTATGTTCGTGGATTATCTAGGTGCATGTGTGATAGGGAAACCACGGTATTGTCGTCTAAACTATGAACACAGATCCAGAAACCACGAATAAATAGCCAAGTGTGATAACCCCTGTGAACACACCCACCGAACACACCCACCACCACCACCACCCACCTAACTCACCCACCACCACCACCACCCACCTAACTCACCCACCATCACCACCACCCACCTTAACACACCCACCACCACCTACTCTGTCAGGTGTCTCCCAGTGAGTACCTCATTTACAAGTGGTCTGTCCCTTGAGGAGGGGACAGGGAAGGGGAGGGATGGAAATTATGGAAGATTATAATTTCAGATGGGTCTGTGTGTGTGTGTGAGAGAGAGAGAGAGAGTGAGCGTGAGAGGTTTGAGGGCTACATCGAGTTGTTTTTCATAAGCTATATTGCATAATTAGAGCTTGAAGACCATATTTCAATTAGTCAGTATGGGAAGCTTTTCACATTTGTGTACTTATACAATAATGTATATTATAGTAAATATATTCATATTACGAGATTTTAGGTGGATATAAGACAGCCAATTGTTATTTTGTATTTGTTTTATTTACAATGTAGGCCTACTCCTGTACAAATTAACAGTTCTTTCTTATAATTATACCATATATATTTCTAGCCTCACACGGTCTTATAATTGGACAAATCCTCTCCATAAATACAAAAGGCTTAGCAAGAATAAATAACTTCTTGAAGTAAGTGCGGTACTCAACTGTGTATAATACTCCTATTGAAGCCTGCCTAATTCTAGGTAATTCTAAACTATAACTAGAGTTCGCAGTCCAATACTACTAACCTTTCGTCAAGTTCAAATAGGTAAGCAATATTTTGTACAATGATTTCCTACATGTAGAACATATAATAATACAACCTCTAGAAACACAACGACTCCCACAAAATAGTCTACTTCAAACACGACAGAAATAATATACAATAGATAATTATACACTTGTTCTACTGTATATAAGGAGAGCTCCTGTGCGCAAGAAGGTAAACATGCCAACAAAGAAAGTATGGTTGTTGAATAATTCAGATTACAGGGATAGTCTTTGAAGAGACCTGGAGGAAATGGATAGGAATAGGGGTGCTAACCAAAATGACGTAAATAGCCGATTGAACTTCCTTCTTTGTTGGCACTGACAAAGTCTGTGGCAAAACCAAGGGTTCCCCCAGGCATTATATTTCTTGGTAGTGGAATGACGAGATTGAAAATGCAATAAAGGAGAAAGGAATGTTTCAAAGCATGGAAGAAAGGAAACAGTAGGAAGGTTTATATGGTGGCTAAGTGAATTGCAAAATTTACGAGATAGACAAGACAAAGACAGGACTCCACCATTGCCCAACTGTTTAACGCAACAAATCCTAAAGGGATATTCAACTTACCTACATGAGTTAGGGATGACATTAGATATGTTGTAGGAGAAGAGCAGTGAGTTGGGAATTATAATAGGACACGTCTAGTTTATGCTGACAAAGAAATCAGATATGCTTGTAACGTACACTACACACAATTACTCAATGTGGAGTTTCATAGCGCTAGCTGTTGTAAGCAGCATAATAAATATAACCAAGGACGGAAAAGCTGCAGGATGCTCTGACATTGTCGCTGATATAATAAAAGCTTCAGGTGTGAGATTGGTCACTAAGCTAGTCAACTCAATCATTAGAGAAGGGAGAATCCCAGATGAATGGCATAATAGTGTAATCTACTGTATATACCTATTACCGGACGCCTTACTCCCCTTAATGGGGGTGGCCATACACAAAATGCCCCCAAGCAGACTTATCCCCTGTAAGAGGGAAAACCCATGTCAGTTTACTAAAGGACTTACAGGATTGACCACTCAATTTAGGGTCCGTCCGACTCCGAGGACTTTTATGTATTTTTTTAGCACTATTTTTCTACAGTGGTGTGCAGCTAGTCCATCCACTAACCTGCTTCATCCTAAGGTGGCAGTACAGATTTGTATAAGGTTTACTCCCCTAAACAGGTTGCCGACCAAGGCTGACGAGTCCCATCCACCCAGATTTTTATAAGATTATCTCCCCTAGATGGGTTACCGATCAAGGCTAACGAGTCCCATCCACCCGATAAATAGTGTAATACTAAACATATATTGGTAGCATGGATTCGTTAGATAGTGAAAATTATAGGAGTCTGTAAATACTTGGCCAAGTCTTGAAGGTCTATAAGAGATTCTTTGAAGGTAAAATCAGGGAAAGCATTTCTATGCATTTCGGTTTCATTCCTGGAGGTGGTACAATCGATGCTATCTTCATAGTGAGGCAGCTACAGGAAAGATATTTACTTATAGAGATCTGTACTATGTGTTTGTAGACCTGGAGGAGGCCTTTGATAGAGTGTTCAGAGGCTATGAGAAAACTTGCCGTAGAGGACTGGCTGGTGCATGTAATAATGAAGATGTATGATGACTCATATACAGCAGTTGAACTCTTTGCTCTAACTTTCACTAGAAACTCAACCTCGGATGATTCCGGTGCTATTCCTCCCTCTCACTTACTCATGCCTAATATCCTAATCTCTTCTAAAGATGTACTTTTTACCCTCTCTGGGCTTAATACTAAGAAGGCGTACGGTCCGGATGGTGTTCCTCCTGTTGTGCTAAAAAACTGTGCTTCCGTGCTGACTCCCTGCCTAAGCATCTCTCTTCTCATAATCTACTCTCAGATCGCCAGTTTGGATTCCTTAAGGGTCGCTCTACTGGGGATCTCCTTTCATATCTTACCAACTCTTGGTCATCCTCCTTCCGGGACTTCGATGAGACTTTTTATATTGTGCTAGACATATCGAAGGCCTTTGATAGAGTCTGGCACATATCTCTAATTTCTAAACTACCTTCCTTCGGTTTCTATCTCTCTATCTGTGCCTTTATCTCGAATGTCCTTTCTGTCCGTAAATTGTTACATAAATTTAATCTTTTTAAGGTCAATTATTGTGACTGTATTCTAAAAATTGACATCAATAATAATATTTTAATCAAGCATTTTTAACTTGCAGTTTCTTGTATAACCTCTGCTTACTTTTTGTCTTTATGTATTTATTGTTTTTATTTTTCTATTGTTATTATTGATTTTTTAAATTAATTGTTCTTGTTGAAAGAGTACTCTTTGTTGTTTAAATCTGTTGATGCTTCTTCATGTTTTGCAATTATTTGTCTGCATTATATTTTATTTATTCATTGTCTATTGTATCAATTGCTTGCTTTTGCGATTTCCTTAGCTTATTTGTACGATATAATTATGTAAGTTATTTGTAGGGTAGTTATTAATAGGGGTCACTTGAGGCATGCTATGCTTACAGGTATCTACCCGATAGCACTCTCGTTAGTGAGTGCTATTTGTATGTTGTACTATTATTAATGTCTTGTCAGGTTGCAAATTTGATTTTAATATAACATTTTAACACTAATTGTAGTTTTATATTCATGCAGAATTTAGTAAAATTTACCAGAACGTCCCGGATTTCCCAATTTGACTAATTCCTTGAACGTGACGATAGTGCGTTGTTATGTGTGCGATTAGTTTGCTTGGGGAACAGATTAACTTGCTCATGTAGTAATGTACACCCTATGTGGTGGATTGTGTTCTTTTATTTCATAAATTTTATTTTAGTAAGCGTTGTTTCCACATAGCGATTTTGATGTTATTTTGGCTTTATATTGTCTTTGTCGTAGTTTTGGTTTGTTTAGTTTACAAGTTTTACATTTTGATAGCTGCGGTTGTGGACGGCCATCGTTCACTTCCTCAACGTATCAACTCCAGTGTTCTTAAAGGTTCTGTCCTATCTCCAATTCTCTTTCTAATTTTCATAAATGATCTTCTCAACTGTACCTTCAGTCCTATTCATATGCAGATGACTCTACCTTACACTATTCAACTAGTTTTCCAGAACCCCCCAACAGGCAAGCACTGAAAAAATCACACAAAGATGCCATAAAACACTTAAATTCTTACCTATCAACCATTTCCAATTGGGGCAGAGAAATTCTTGTTACTTTCAATGCTTCCGAAACCTAATTTCTCCATTTATCTACCCGTAAAGAACTCCCACAGGACTATCCCTTATACTTCAACAATACACAATTCAATACTTCATCTTCTCTCAGTATTCTAGGAATCTCTTTCTCTCCTGATCTCACTTGGAAAGACCATATTACCACCTTTGCTAAAACAGCTTCCCAGAAGCTGGGTGTGCTCAACCGCCTCCGGGTTTTTTGTTCCCCTGCACAGCTTCTTGCTCTGTACAGGAGCACAGTGCATCCATGTACTGAGTATTGTTCGCATGTTTGGAGAGGATCCTCTCACACAGCACTTCTTGACAAAATAGAAAAGAAAGCCTTTCGTCTCATTAACTCCGTCCACTAGGCGACTCTTTGCAATCTCTCTTTTTGCCACAGTGTTGCATATCTCTCGCTATTCTACCGCTATTACAATAATCAATGTTCCTTAGAGCTCTCTCAGTGTATACCACCTCCTCTACGTAGTGTATGTAGCACCCGTCTTGCAACACAATCCAATCCCTACTCTGTGCAACTCTTCAATTCAAGAGTGAAACGATATTCTCAAACCTTCTTCTATTCAACAGCTGAGCTCTGGAACTCTCTCCCTGAATCTATCTTCCCCTCATCCTTCTCCCTACTTCTCCCTATATGGGAAATACTCCCTGTTAATATTTACAGTACATCCCTGTTCCTGCATCGTTAAGTTTGTTCCTGTTATATGAGTTTAAGTATTCATCATTTAAACATAATAAATTAGTGGCTTGATAAAAGTTGTCCTTTACCACCATGGTGGCGGCGCATTACCTAATGTAGTTATAGGAAGCAGAGAGCCTTCAAGAGAATCAACGAGAGTCTACCAGACTACAATTAATCAACCAAGTAATACATAATACAATCCTAACACCTTACAAGGGCACAATACTTTTGTACCTTACATCAATACTTACAACAAACTAAACAAACTTGACAACAAACATCGACCGGTACTATTATATAATTATAATATGTTCCTATATATTATCATCAAAGTGTTGACCATTTCTATTTACTGCATGCCATTTATAATTATATTAATTGAAACGTGCCCTGTGTGCTTGTTACTCGGAAATATTTGAAACACTGGTATTTGTGCTGGCATTTAGACTATGCATATTGAAATAATAGAGCATATTTTAGCCATGTGCCTTTTTATTATGAAGCATTGCTTTCAAAGATGTCGCACAATGTGGATAGAATTGCATAGCACTACGATGTGTGTGTGTGTGTGTGTGTGTGTTTTTGTTTGTTTAAGAGACAATGAACGGAGGAAGGAAAAACACAGATAAAACAAAAAGGTCCATGTGCCTAAAGGCATCCTCCATTCATAAAATGTTTGTAACAACTGGATTTAAACATTTGTAAATTGTAAGTTTGTGGAAAGCAATTCGAGGGAAGTGAATTCCAAAGAGTAGTAGCTCTGGGGATAAATGAATTCTGATAAGCAGAAGTTCTGCATTGTGGAGGAGAAAGTGTAAATTCATGTGCGCTCTCAGCTGCCCTAGTTCTACGGGGAAAGATGTGGAGAGGTGGCACAATTGAAGCAAGTTCCTCGGAACAATTGCTGTGAAAATATCTGTAGAATAATGCAAGGGATGCAACGTTTCTTCGTATGGATAATGTAGGAAGGTCCTGTGTGATTGCAGGGTTATTGATTAATCTAATAGCTTTATTTTGAATTTTATCCAACTGCCTCAATGCAACCACTCCCACTTCCACCCCACAGAGGTGAACAGTAATCCATCTGAGAACGCACATGACTTTTATATAATTATTACGGACAACTGCTCGTCAGTGAAGAATTCTCGAACTCTGTACAGGAGTCCCAGTTTTTTAGAGGCATTCTTAGCAATGCTTCTAACATAATGTGTCCAGCTCAAGTTAGTAGTTAATGTTACACCGAGAATGTCAATAGTAGGGGAAGTGGGAATATTTACATCATTAAAAAATATATGGGAGTCAGTGAGATTCTGTCGGTTAGAAAATTGAATGTACTTGGTTTTCTGTGCATTAAAGGAAACTAGATTCATTTGTCCCCATCCATTAATTCTAGAAAGGTCCTGGTTCAGAGAAATTGCAGTACTTATTTTTGAATTTATAAGATCGGGTTGGGTGAAAGAATTGGTAAATGTGAAGGAACTGTGGAGTGTTGAGTCATCTGCGTAGGAATGTATTGGATTATGAGTGGTAGATATGAGATCATTGATATGCATGAGGAACAGAATTGGGGCCAAAACTGATCCCTGGGGAACACCAGCATTTATTGAGTGAAATTGAGAATAAAGGTCATCTACCATTACACGTATTTTTCTGTTATGAAGATAAGAAGAAATTAGTGGAACTAATGATGCAAGGCCATAGTGTGACATCTTCGACAATAAGGATTGATGCCAGACTCTATCAAATGCCTTTGATATATCCAGTGCTATTGTATGTGTTTCACCATGTTGGTCTGTAGCTTGGTTGATTTGATGCGTAAGAAGGCAAAGAATGTCTGCAGTTGATCGACATCGTCTAAAACCATATTGCCTATCACTGATTAATTTATTATTCTCAAGATGCTTAATTATGTGATTATTTAATATAATTTCAAAGACTTTACCAAGAGTGGAAGTTATAGCTATTGGTCTGTAGTTTGATGGATCTGAAGAGGCACCTTTTTTAGGAACTGGATGAATGTTTGCTTCTTTCCAGGGTACTGGGAAGCATGAGGTATGAGTACACAGACGGACAAAATTTGCCAATACAGGAGCGAGCACCAAGGAGCAATTCTTAAGTACTATTGGAGGAATTTCATCTGGACCAGGAGCCTTATCTACTGAGAGATTCTGCAAAATAGTTTTGACATGTCTGGTGTGGATCTTAAGTGAGGGAATTTCAGGCGAATTAAAATTAAGTACAGGGACATCTTGATTTATTTCATCTAAGGTTGAGTTGGTGGAGAAAATATCCGCAAGAAGGTTAGCTTTACCTCTTGGGTCATTTACAAGATTGCCAGTCGGAGATTTTAATGGTGGAATGGATGAAGCAGTAGTGAAGTTGGATTTGAATGAGTTAAGAGTAGACCAAAATATTTTGTTATCATTTGGATTATTTAGAAGTTTATTTGCCTGCTTGTGGAGAAAGTTTGATTTAGTTAGGTTTAATACAGTTTGGCATGATTTCTGATGTTTCTAAAGTAATTAAAGGCTTCATGTGTTTTTTATCTTGTGTATGCATTGTAGGCTATTGCTTTTTGTTCAGTTACTCTAGCACAATTATGGTCAAACCATTTAGGTGAATTAGATCTTTTACTGTACTTTTGATGAGGAATAAAAGTTTCCATTCCAATTTTTACAAAATCTTGTATGTGGCTCAAGGTGGAGTGTGCATCATTAGAAAAGAAAGAGGTCCAGGGAATATCAATAAAGAAACCTTGAAGACCCTCCCAGTCTGCCCTATCGTAATGCCATTTAGTCACCAAAACAGGTTCAGAGTGGGAAGGTGTGGTAGGTGATAGACAGGTGGCCTGTGTGTTTGCGTGCGTGCGTGTGTGTGTGTGTGTTGGAAATACAATCAAATAAGCGCATCCTCTCTCTCTCTCTCTCTCTTGTTTCATCCAACTTCAGATTGCCTCCATGTCGTCCCCATTGTCTGTATATTCCCTCTCTCCCCTATTGCTCACTTGTATTGCTCTCCCTTTAACGTTCTCTGTATGTTCAACTGTTCATTCTCTTTCTTTGGATCACTTAATTTAGCAATGTAGTTATCTATTAATTTAGCTATCATACTAACTATCTATTCTCTCTCTCTCTCTCTCTCTCTCTCTCTCTCTATGCATATATATATATATATATATATATATATATATATATACATATAATTATATATAGTATATATATATATATATATATATAATATATACTGTATATATAATATATATATTATATATATATATATATATATATATATATATATATATATATATACAGTATATACAGTATATATCTGATATAAACAAAAAACTAACTAGTTCTGTTTTACGTCCAATGTCATTGGCATATAAATATCCAGCTTCTATCTCATTAATCTGCATTAATATAAACAAGGTTAAGGATATAATAATATAGGATAATATCTATCTATCTATCTATTGCCTGACGCCATGATCTCCGAAGGGGTGGACACGAACGAACCGCCCGCATGCACCTCCGTCCCCAGTCAGTCGACGCCCTTCCTCCCAACCAGCACCGCCTTCATCCATATACTTCCTCACTCCATCCTTCCACCTCTCTTTCGGTCTACCTCTCTCTCTCTGTCCTTCCACCTCACTCTCGTACACCCCCCCCCCCCCACCCATAGGATAATACATAGTAATAAATACAAAACAAAAACAAACAAAAACGAGAGGATAACTGTAGTGTAATAATGGCGAAGAAAAGAACGAAAAGGACTGGGGTTGAATACCCTAATAGTAATAGCTACATCTACGAGAAATTTGCATTTGAAATGATAATAACATTAATAAGGCTATATATGATAGACCAAAGAAGTTGAAACTATTCGGAAAAAAGTAGGATAATTTATTGTATTAGTCACACTCAACTAATAGTCTGGGAGATTGTAGACACCAATCGAGTAGGACAATATCCAGGGGAGGCCTCATAGGTATGGGATAAAGAGTTGCTAGAATTTCCTGTTTCATTTGTCTGGCTTCCTTCACTGTTTCTTTTTGTGTCTCACCTACACAGAAAGTAAATTCAGATAGCTCTCAAAAATATCTCCTTCTATTCTTCTGTTAATTTCACTACACTAAACAAATATACCACTACACTAAATCTGTTTTGCTGTCACTCTTTAAACTTTAGAGGAGACACTTGTTGCAGGCAGCTTTGTCTTTTGTCTTTGTTTTGGCATAGGGACAAAAAATAGCTGGCACTATCAGACCGCCATAAATATCAGCTGTGTAAGAGAATAAAGGGGAACATTGGTATGGCATAACACTAATAAAGTAACCACAAGAGGGAATTTGAATGGAATGATAATACTTAACCCATCATAGAACACCCTGTACTACAACTGATTATACACGCCCTACCCCTAGCTCCAAAACAACATGGCTTCAGGCCACTGCACTCCACAAACACTATTCTTACAGACCTTACACAAAAGGTTTTGACGGCAATAACTCAGCCAGACCACCAAACAGATCACTAATTGCCACACTCGACATTAGTAAAGCCTTCAATGCCATCCCCCGCCACAACCTAGCAAACAACTCTATGACACAAACATGCACAACAACACAAAAAGGTGGCTGGCCAATTTCCTAGCAGGCAGATGTGCACACGTATCTTTTGCCGGTCAGTCATCTAGCATCAGAAATTTCCCAAACGGAGTCCCGCAAGGATCCGTCTTGTCTCCCGCACTCTTCAATCTGTACATGCATGATATAAATACACACAATACACCCCAAATAAAAATAGCCTCCTACGCAGAAGACAACACTCACATGCACACACCAAGACCTAGACACAGCAACACGTCTCCTTCAACCCTATCTCAACACATTACATGACTGGTGCACTACAAACTGACTCAATTTAACCCAAGCCAAATCCACCTCAACCCTTCTCACCAGCTGGACAGTAGATCACAAATACACCCCACAACTCACCATAAACAACACATCCCTAACACACACACACTCACCCAAAATCCTAGGAGTAACATATGATACTCTAATGGCATTCAAACAGCACACCACAAACATGAAAAAGAAACTGACACCCAGACTTAACGCCCTCAGGTCACTTGCCCACACACAATTTGGACACAACAAAGAAACGACCACCACAGTTTACAAACAATACATAAGATCAGTGATGGAATACGCAAGCCCAGCCTGGGCTTCTAACCTAGCTGAAACACATCATAAGATCTTACAGTCTATTCAAAATAAAGCCCTAAAAATCATCACAGGCTGCACAGCTACTACACCTACAGATCACCTACATCAAGAAACCAAAGTCCTCAAAGTCAAAGACCATCTGGAGATGAGAGGCACTCCATTCCGGGCAGCAGCCTCCACGAAACAAACACCACCCACTACACTACATGGAAACACACCCACAGACACCAAGAAATATAAAAACAACACCCAGCACACGGTATCACACACAAATACTGAAAGAGTGCACGATAGCCAACTCAAGGTGCGTTAGAGTCATAATGTCTGGACACACAGAGCTTGAAGCAGTTTAAGTCATAGGAAGAGGGAAAGAGTTTCGAGAGGGAGAGAGTTCCAGAGCTTACTTGTTGAGTAGACCGCTGGGTATCTCAGTTCACTGTTGGGTTAGGGACTTGGCTAGAATCTGGGTGGGAAAGATGTTGTATTATGAATTTGATCAAGAATGTGAATTATCTCCATCACACACGATGACACATTTATTTTCTGTGTTCCAGCTATTATTAGAAGATTTCATACAGATCAGGAGAGGTATATGTAAGTCAGAGTGTTAGTTTAGATAGTATTTACCCTTTAAATTCACACATATTCTTCGTAAGCTGCATAACATCGTTTAAAGATAGCCAGAACAAAATTCAAAACGCACCATCACTCTCAAGGGGTTAGAATGCAAACAAGGTTGGTAATTAGTTTTGTAACATGAAATAGCACACTAAAAACAACTACAATATAACTTCAAGCTGATAGAGAGGCACATAGAACAATTGATAATATAATATTTGTTCTGATAATGTGATGGACTACTATGTATATTGAAAACTATGAGTATGGATATATTAGAGCTAATTCTAAGAAATCCAAAGATAACCCTATTACAAATAAACTCATGTCCACTTTAAATTATTCCTCTAAAATTGTAGAAAAAATTAATGTTAATAGTCTTATTACTTCAAAGAAAGTTAAGTCCATATAACCAGATAGTTGTAAAGATTTCAAACCATTAATAGTGTATTCATATTATTTGTAATTATAATAATATTTTAGGAAATCTTTCAGATAATGATATTTTCAAAAATAATAAATGCGTATGTGAAAGAGTCATGGATATGCCAGCTAGCAGACGTGATGCATTAGCAAAGTTCATTTATAGTCCGATATGTCACATATTAACAGGTGATGTAGAACTAGTTAAACATTTTACCAACGAAAAATAAGCGTAGCTATTAGCTAAAGGAAAAGGGAATAATAAAGTAACATGGAACATAATTTTAAAAGATATTGTTTTTTCAGTCAATACATTAAAAGAGAAATTATTAACAATTGTGTGCTGCGATGCGAGAGAGCTAGAAGCATGGTCTAAATTATTAATTAAGTTAATTAGAAATAAAAATGTCTCGCTTAAAAATGAATTTAATCTTTCAGATTTTGTAGACTATAATTATAATAAGCTTAAAGCTGATTTAATAAATTTACATACACATTTTGTAATCACTACAGTAGATAAAGCCAGCAATAATTATAGCTTCACATGTAAGATATTTATCTTGAAAACATGAAAAAATAATTAGGCATTAAAGGTAACATATTACGTTAAAATATGTGTGGTAATTTTGTTTATGAATTTCAAAATAATCTGAATATTGATAACTTAATCGATGAACATACCAAGAAAAATATAACATTTGATATTAAACTTTCTGATAAGAACAAGTGCATTGCAAAATTATTCATGTTAACTAAATTTCATAAAAGGCCTTATAAATATCGCTTTATTGCCGGAGCAAAATTTGCTACCACTAAAACTCTATCAGAACAAGTCGTAAATTGCTTAAAATACATTAAAAGTACTCATAAAAGATATTGTAATACCATCATGAGAAAAACTGGCATTAACTATTATTGGAGCGTTGACAATTCGTTAGAAGTTATTGATAAAATAAATACCATGTCGAAAGTTACCTCGGTACATAGCTTCGACTTTTCAACTTTGTATACCAATTTGCCTTTAGATTTAGTATATTCAGAGCTTTGCTTTATTATAGATTTGCACTTTGACAGGTTCGTTAGGAATGGTAATTATTTCATAAATGTTTATACATATTTTAATAATGCATCACTTAGCTCTACTCCCACTAGTTCAGTATATTTTGATAGAACTAAACTTAAAGATGCCCTTAAATTCCTCCTTTTCAATACTTATGTTAGATTCGGGCCTTACATTTTCAAACAAATATTAGGAATTCCTATGGGTGGAAATGCTAGCCCTTTAATTGCAGATTTATTCTTGCTTGCTTTAGAATTTAAATATATAAAAGACTTAGTTGACAGTAGCAAGAAAAATAAAATCCCAGAAAAATTAGCACTTTCTAAATTGTTAAGTAATAATAGTAGATATATTGATGATATTCTCGTTTGAAATTTGTTAAATTTTAATCAAGTTGCTAAACTTATTTATCCTAATTCTATTCCCCTCACACAATGTAACGTAAATTATAAAGTTGAAAATTTTCTTGATATAAATATAGAGATTGTTAATGATGTTACGTCCTGGGATATATAAACACTGGGCTCTTTCTATTGGACTAGGTATGCGGCGACAAGCAACAACGGAAAACGCTAGATCCAACCCTTATCTATAAACCCAGGCAACAAACCACCCTAAACCGTCAAGAGTCCTGCCTGGACAACAAGGTATCCTATGACTCGATTACAGGGTGCACGCACTATAGACTGCTGATAGTCAAGCAGGCTATATAAAAGATCACACAATTAAGTTGACTTAAAGCTTCAAGGAAAAGATAGATAACGGAATTAAATTGCAGAAACAATTTAATAACAAACTAGAAGAAAGTACATTTAACGTTACGTTAATTAATACAACTAATCACCCCTGCGTGAAAGAAGGTGAAAGCAAACGGTCCTCAAAACATCGTACAGGTAGACAAGATGCAGGTTTCTAAACTGCATGCGGCTACTGTAGGATCTGATGCTTAGCAAAGAAAGTAAGTTACGGATTTAGAGAACTCTTAACTCATAAGCAGGAATAAATACTAGTGATAGGCCATACAGTGTATAATGGCATAGGTATAATTAAATAAAGGCAGCAACTCGCAACATAACCATATACAGGTGTGCTTCTCACTCTTAGTCAGGCAAGCCTGCTCGGACAGAGTCTCTAAGCCACACCCTGACTCACAATGCTCACAACAACGGTAAACTGTGGCACAATAACAAGCATGCATAATAAACCCCTAGCTGTTAATCTGCCAGGTGGCAGAGGTCTAGCCGGAAGGATATAGGCTTCGGATACCCGGGCTGAGCCACCTGCTCTAGCCTAGGGACGTTCCCAAGTCTGTGCGCCAAATTACTCTAATTGAAAGGGTGCTCTCTTGAGAGACTCAGATCCCAAGTATCTGACTCTCTCCTGGCGACCCTAAAACAAAAGCAAGACGTGCTAGCGCAGTGCTGAGTGGAATAGGCAAGGGCCCTCACACAACACAACACTAGACACACAGGGACACAGACAAGAAAATGCCCCCAGACTCCCACGGGTATCCTAGTAAAGTCGTGCGGGTCCACAGGACTCGCACCAGCAGACTTTACTTAAAGGATCACAAAAAGCCCCCCCTCCGGTCTAGCCCCTGCTAACCTGACACAAGAACACACTAGCAAGCATGAAACCACCAAATATGAGACAACAAAAAAGCTTCCTAGGTCTCATTAACAATTGCATTTCTGCATAAAGCCCAAAATCCTATCTAATTATCTGAGAGCTCGTCGTTAATACAATAATAGATATAAGGTCTATCAAGGGGATGGGATAATTAAATAGATTGGTGAAGTAGTGGAAGGAAGGTATACAAAGTAAGAGAGAAAGTTTCTATGTGGGGTTAAGAGGGATAGATATCAAGGGGGTCCGAAGGGTACGACAGTGAGGCGAGCTCTGAGTCTTGAATCTGTCTGGACCCCACCCTAGGCATGCGAAATACATCCCATGCTTGGCAACACTCAACACCGTTGCCGGGTCAAAATCCTCTACCCCTTGCGTGAGTCGAAACTAAGCCTAACGTTGCGATCAAATTGGCAACATCAGGCTCGTCCCAAGCTAGACTCTCCGCGCGAAGCAACGTCCCCCAGCCGGTCTCTCTCTCTCCCGCTCGTCTCCTCCCACTCTTACTAGACTTACATCTTATATATTATAATGAAACAATCAACTATCGAGAATAAAATATACTAAGATGCGTTGGTTAAGAATAAGGGCAGCTTCAAGCTGTGAAACAACATAAGAATATCCCAGACATTAGTTACATTGTCGTAGGATATATACTAAGGAAAAGCCGGCCGGCCGGCTGCAGCCAGCCGGTTTCTAAACGGCTGGGCAGCCGACACGCGCGCATGCCCGCACGTGGCTACTATGCAGGAGCGTCACACCTCCCCAAAGATATAAGACCCTTGACTAAGTTCTTCATATCTAACAGAAAGCTTCGCATAGTACCACACACTGTTGCGACACAAGGCACTATATATAAAAAAAAAGAAAGACTGTTGCGCTCCACCGAGCAAGTTCAACTAACTTAGCGACAATAAGCGAAAACATTCAACTTAGATACTGCTACAACATCTTATACAAAATTCTACACGTTATAAAAATAAAGAGTTTTTATAAGGTTTTTGCTTTTTTAATTTGTTTATGGCGGCTGCACTTACAGGGGCAAGCCGATTTTACTCCACTCTCAACACACACTGACTGAACGGCGAGGGTTCTTCTGCAAACAAACCCTCCCGTGACAAACAATCAGCCAAAACATTATCAGTGCCCTTAGCATGCCACACATCCAACTTGTGTTCCGGCAGCAAAACAACACCTGGCACTGATAAACTGCCCAGTTCATCACAAGACTGGCATTTCTCTTCGCTCTTTCCGGCAACGGGGCCTGCCAATAACCTTTCACTAGTTCTACGTTCGTGATAGGCGATGCAGCCCCGAGGCGGTCTATGGTGTCGTCAACTCTCGATAAGGTATAGGCGTCTGTCAGGGATAATGCACACACACTCTCGCAATCAACACACTCACTGATCTTGCCACTTAACACCGGTTGCAAAGTTACAGGCAACGACCACTCACGACATTCCTTATCCCTCAGACCCTTCGTCAACACATAATCCAGCTCTGCTTGCACCACAGGCTGTCGAGCAGGATTTATACGGTAGGGAGCCAATTTGAACCTTGCACTGTCTCCAGTCTCCATGTCGGATTCTACTTCGTACATCAGGCCCGGAGAATGAACAAACATGCGAAAGTACTGCCATAGCCTTGCACTGTCTCCACGAACAACATGCCTAGTGCCCTCCCACAACCCAGCCGAGACCGCAGCTTCTGACCTGTAGTCTCCCTCCTTCTCCACCTTCGTCCCTAGAACAGCCAGGTCATGAGAGGGACAATCAGTACCACCTGTGCAGTCACTCCCATAGTTCATTATTGCTAAGGCTTCCCCGCCGATACCGTACATGCACACCCCCGCATTTCTTACGACTACATCTGCCTGCGCAGCATCACCGCTTTTAGCGACATGGCCAGATACAGTCGGTCTATGGTAGGGCTGTTGCAATTGACTAGAGCAGCATTGGGAGGCTATGCGACGACTGGGCACTTCTATGCCACAGCCAACCTCACCAATCTGCTCAAAGTCCTCCTTTTGACCACCACCCTTGGCAGCCATGGGTCGACCCTGACCTGGCAACCATGCCAAATCCTCGTCGCCCACCTTGAATCACCGAAACAACGAGGCTAACGGTCTTTCAACATTCACGTGACCTGCCCGCGGAACATCTTGCACCGCCTGAGTTGTGAGGCTCAGGGGCTCGGCATGACCAGTGGGGTATGAACCGAGCTGGTGCTGGAGCGCTGCACACTGCTGCTCAGGCAGGTGCTCTAGCGCTTCCACAGCCACCAGACTTGTATCCCCCGCCCACTGCTCCGCCGAGACATGACAATCCCTACTCTCCTCCACCTGTGCCCTACTGCCCCCCTCTCCTTCTCCACCTTGGCCGCTGCAGACCAACGCAGGGACAGTAGGCTGCTCAGGTGGTTGCCTCATCAACTCCTCCAACAGGTTCACATGACATGTTTCCCCGTCCTCGTGTTTGATCGTGACAGCGCCATTACCACATTTCTGAACTTCCGGATCCTCCAACTGCAGTTTACAAATATCTGAGGGAACCAACCTGTCTAGATGCTTCCGAAGCAACCCAAGTCCTCCCCCAATATCAAACTGAGCAACCCTTTTTTCTCTCCGTGTGTAACGTTGCTGCCTCAGAGTCTCTTCCTGCCCTACCTCCTCACTAGCTGTGACAGGTCCTGGGGCCTCTCCAGACTCCAACATAGGTGCCAATAATGAGTCACCAAGAAACACTGCCGGCTCAAAACTCTCCAATTGACCAACACTTCCCGTTTTCTTGTGACCTTTCCTCCGCGGTTTGATAGACTGAGGTGGTGGCTGCAAGGCTCCGGATGTCTGAGAACGCGTCACAACACACGCCATGGTTTGTACGCTACACTTCTCAACCCACTCCTGTTCCTCCCTACTAACGTCGGCCGCCTTCTCGGCAACGACCAAGGGTGAAACCTTAGAAGCAGGCACCGCAAATTCGTTGCCGAGGAGGAGGTCGACGCCCCCAACAGGCAAGTTCTCTACAATTCCGACATCCAGCTCCTTCGCTACACCACCCACCTCCAGCTCCATCCGCACCAGCGGGTAGGACTTCGTAGCATTGATCCCCTGAACTACCACCACCCGAGCAGCGTTAATTGGCCTACCAGTAAATTTCTTTAACAAGGTCTGAGAAGCCCCAGTATCACGCAATAGCTTAACTCCTCGCCTTTCGCCAGCCCACCTCACAAAATCATGCCCTCTATGACCCCCAAAGACGTCGCGGACAGGGTTCGAGCCTTCCGGACTCTTGAACACAGGCTGTGTCCCAACCTCTGACGAACTACCCTTGGCAAACTCAGAAGATATAGGCGACACCCCTATGCTGCAGGCCAATGACACAACCTTGTTTGGTGGCTTGTTCGGACAAGCATTTGCAAAGTGACCCTCCTTGTGACATGCAAAGCACTCTTTACTCTTTGGTTTCCCTTGGGAGTGGGAGGTACCATTAGACTTCTTATACGGGACGGTATTTGGTTTATGTTCAGTTTTATTGTCAGTGCTAGATGGTTTTGTATATTTATGTGTATCAAAATTCTTGGGAGGGGGAGGGGTACGATCCTTTGCACCCGACTCACTCCTAGCTGCTGCTTCGCACCCTCGAATTAATGACAGTCGGAGGTCAGCCATTTCCGCTGCCTCCTGGAGAGTTCTAGGATTGTTTTCCTTTATATTTAATGTTAAGTCCCCGCCTGTGCATTTAAAGAACTGCTCCAAGAGAACCAGCTCACTCAACCCCTCAAAAGTAGCTGCCCTCTCAGAACGCAGCCAATGTCGTAGTGCATCAGACAAGTCCCGGGCGTGTTCTAGGAAGGTACTATCCTTGCCCTTAGTAACACCCCGCAACTTCAAGAGGTAAGTTTCTGGTTGTAACTCATAGGCCCGTAGTACAGCCTTCTTTAGCTCATCATAAACTACACAGGACTCTAAAGGTAGTGCATCATACGCTTTTAGCCCCTTTCCTATGAGTCTTGATGAAACTAATGCTGCCCACTTTTCCTGAGGCCACTGGTGTTCCTGACACTTCTTCTCAAATCGCATAAAAAACTCAGTCACACATGATTCATCGAACACAGGAACTAGTTTAAGCAGGTGCGACAATGATTGGTCCCGATGTCTGTTACCTTCCCCAATATTTCGCCCTGTTACCTCCACTCGAGATCTCTCCAGCTCCCTGTCAGCCCGATACCTAGTAGACTCTGCCTGCAGTTCAGCCTCTCGTATAGCTGTTCTCTCTGCGGCGTCAGCCTGAGCTCTAGCAACCTCAGCCTGCACACTAGCCTGTCTCTCGGCAGCCTCAACCTTGGCCATCTCAAGCCGAAACAACAAATCTGGAGTTAACCCTTGAGGAGGGGAAGGTGCATTTAATGGAGAGGGTCCCTGTGATTGAATTCCACGCTGCCATTGACCATCAACTTGGGGGTATGTACTAAATTCAGGCACCCTGACGTTTGATACGGGGGTAGAGTGGAGGGGGGCTGGGGACCGGGGCCCCCAGTCGCCTCTCCACCCAGGTCTCTCCCTTCTAAACCCAATATCAAAGTCCTCAGCTGATCTTTCCTCATGCCACTTAAACCCTGGTGACCCTGAAGACCTGCCACACACTTTAAGCCATACTTATTCAGCTTCAACACCCTGGCAGCGGTAAGGGGCACCTCTAAAAATCTTCTAGCACCCTCCTCGCTATCGACTAGCCACTCCACAGGTCTTTCTCCCTCCGAGCCTGTATCGTGACCTGACCCACCACTGTGTTCTGATGTATTAGACATGTTTGTGTACTGCAGTAATTATCACGGTTATAGAATGTTCCTTATCTCCTATGCAAGTATGTATATACTAATGTTATTTAAAGTCTTTAATGTGTTATATTGGTTGCTCCAAAAAAAAAACTCTATGTCCACTGTATTCCTCTAATCATAAGGAATCTCAAAACAAATGACCACTATATTCCTCTGTTCAGTAAATCCTATGCAAGGTCGCCATTTGTTACGTCCTGGGATATATAAACACTGGGCTCTTTCTATTGGACTAGGTATGCGGCGACAAGCAACAACGGAAAATGCTAGATCCAACCCTTATCTATAAACCCAGGCAACAAACCACCCTAAACCGTCAAGAGTCCTGCCTGGACAACAAGGTATCCTATGACTCGATTACAGGGTGCACGCACTATAGACTGCTGATAGTCAAGCAGGCTATATAAAAGATCACACAATTAAGTTGACTTAAAGCTTCAAGGAAAAGATAGATAACGGAATTAAATTGCAGAAACAATTTAATAACAAACTAGAAGAAAGTACATTTAACGTTACGTTAATTAATACAACTAATCACTCCTGCGTGAAAGAAGGAGAAAGCAAACAGTCCTCAAAACATCGTACAGGTAGACAAGATGCAGGTTTCTAAACTGCATGCGGCTACTGTAGGATCTGATGCTTAGCAAAGAAAGTAGTTACGGATTTAGAGAACTCTTAACTCATAAGCAGGAATAAATACTAGTGATAGGCCATACAGTGTATAATGGCATAGGTATAATTAAATAAAGGCAGCAACTCGCAATATAACCACATACAGGTGTGCTTCTCACTCTTAGTCAGGCAAGCCTGCTCGGACAGAGTCTCTAAGCCACACCCTGACTCACAATGCTCACAACAACAGTAAACTGTGGCACAATAACAAGCATGCAGAAATAATAAACCCCTAGCTGTTAATCTGCCAGGTGGCAGAGGTCTAGCCGGAAGGATATAGGCTTCGGATACCCGGGCTGAGCCACCTGCTCTAGCCTAGGGACGTTTCCAAGTCTGTGCGCCAAATTACTCTAATTGAAAGGGTGCTCTCTTGAGAGACTCAGATCCCAAGTATCTGACTCTCTCCTGGCGACCCTAAAACAAAAGCAAGACGTGCTAGCTCAGTGCTGAGTGGACTAGGCAAGGGCCCTCACATAACACAACACAACACCTAAATGAGAAAGCAAACTATTCGATGAATGGCACTCAGCTTAAGAATGTAAACAGAGAAACTGATCTGGGAGTAACAATATCGAGTAACCTAAAACCGAGTCAACAATGTTCAGAAGTTGTTAAGAAGGCAAACAAAATAATTGGCTTTATAGGCAGGTCATTTGAGCATAAATCCAAAGAAGTTATCCTAACCCTTTACAATTCCTTAGTCCGCCCTCTTCTGGAATACTGCGTTCAATCCTGGTGCCCTTATTACCAAAAAGATATAAACAAGCTAGAACGAGTTCAACGTAGAGCCCAAAATGATTCCTAGCCTAAAGAACAAACCATACGAAGAGCGTCTTAGAGAATTAAATCTATTTCCTTTAACCCAGCGCAGATAAGAGGCGACTTAATTCAAGTGTTCAAAATCATCAAAGGCATCGACATATGAACTGTAGTAAGTACTTCACTATCGACTAATCTAATTACACGCGGGGAAACGGTTTGCAAAATTATTGGTAAATCTTTTAACTCGCACGAATCTAAGAATTTCTTCTTCAATCGAGTTGTCAACTTGTGAATGGGCTTCCCCGAGACGTTATAGACTGCAGCACCGTTGATTCATTTAAATTCCGCCTAGACAAATATCTCGCATCAAACCCGCGACTGACTGCGTTTGTAAATGAATAACTTTATCCTCCCCTCAGTTACTAACCCATATGTCCCCTACTAACTTCCTAGTCCTGCCACGTTAGTGGCAGGGCAGTAGTTCCCTTTCCAATGTTCCCTTACCCACTCTAAACCACTGTTTGGACACTTGATCCTCAGTGTTTTGGAGGACAAGCAGCCTAGAAGGGTCACTAGATCTGTTGTTGCTTGATTTCCTTTGTACTCCTTTGTACTTTGTACACTAGACACACAGGGACACAGACAAGAAAATGCCCCCAGACTCCCACGGGTATCCTAGTAAAGTCGTGCGGGTCCACAGGACTCGCACCAGCAGACTTTACTTAAAGGATCACAAAAAGCCCCCCCTCCGGTCTAGGCCCTGCTCACCTGCCACAAGAACACACTAGCAAGCATGAAACCACCAAATATGAGACAACAAAAAAGCTTCCTAGGTCTCATTAACAATTGCATCTCTGCATAAAGCCCAAAATCCTATCTAATTATCTGAGAGCTCGTCGTTAATACAATAATAGATATAAGGTCTATCAAGGGGATGGGATAATTAAATAGATTGGTGAAGTAGTGGAAGGAAGGTATACAAAGTAAGAGAGAAAGTTTCTAAGTGGGG
Source organism: Paralithodes platypus (assembly GCA_032716605.1). Taxonomy (NCBI): domain Eukaryota; kingdom Metazoa; phylum Arthropoda; class Malacostraca; order Decapoda; family Lithodidae; genus Paralithodes; species Paralithodes platypus. Next base: position 2,818,742 of record CM064563.1, read on the forward strand.
TTGAGAGGGATAGATATCAAGGGGGTCCGAAGGGTACGACAGTGAGGTGAGCTCTGAGTCTTGAATCTGTCTGGACCCCACCCTAGGCATGCGAAATACATCCCATGCTTGGCAACACTCAACACCGTTGCCGGGTCAAAATCCTCTACCCCTTGCGTGAGTCGAAACTAAGCCTAACGTTGCGATCAAATTGGCAACATCAGGCTCGTCCCAAGCTAGACTCTCCGCGCGAAGCAACGTCCCCCAGCCGGTCTCTCTCTCCCGCTCGTCTCCTCCCACTCTTACTAGACTTACATCTTATATATTATAATGAAACAATCAACTATCGAGAATAAAATATACTAAGATGCGTTGGTTAAGAATAAGGGCAGCTTCAAGCTGTGAAACAACATAAGAATATCCCAGACATTAGTTACATTGTCGTAGGATATATACTAAGGAAAATGCCGCCAGCCGGTTTCTAAACGGCTGGGCAGCCGACACGCGCGCATGCCCGCACGTGGCTACTATGCAGGAGCGTCACAATGAACAGTGCATACTTAAAGTATATCACAAAGTTCATGATTTTAATTTTAACGTAATAAACTTTCCTTTCCCTAGTAGTAATATCGATAGTAATATCATTTATAATTGTTTTTATTCCCAGTTAATAAGATTTTGTAAAATTTGCACTAAAGTAGATGACTTTTGGGCTAGAGCTAGGTTACTATACAGACTCTTAGTAGACAGAGGTTTTGAGGCAAGTAAATTGTTACATAAATTTAATCTTTTTAGGGTCAATTATTGTGACTATTCTAAAATTTGACATCAATAATTTCAATCCAGCATTTTTAACTTGAAGTTTCTTGTATAACCACTGCTTACTTTTTGTCTGTATTTATTGTTTATCTTTTTCTTTTTCTATTTGATATTAATATTGATGATTTTTTAAAATTAATTGTTCTTGTTAAAAGAGTACTCTTTGTTTAAATCTGTTGTTACTTCTTCATATTTTGCAATTATTTGTCTTTATATTATATGTATTCATTGTCGATAGTATCAATTGCTTGCTTTTGCGATTTCCTTAGTTTATTTGTGCGATAAATGTAGGTTATTTGTAGGGTAGTTATTGATAGGGGTCACTTGAGGCATGCTATGCTTACAGGTACCTACCCGATAGTACTATCGTTAGTGAGTGATATATATATATATATATTTATTTTGTAATATTATATATCTTATCAATATTTTTATTTTGTACTATTGTTAATGTCTTGTCAAGTTGCAAATTTGATTTTAAATGAAAAATTTAACACTAATTGTAGTTTCTTTTATTCATGCAGAGTTTAGTAATATTTTCCAGAACGTCCCGGACTTCCCAATTTGACTAATTCCTTGAACGTGACGATAGTACGTTGTTATGTGTGCAATTAGTTTGCTTGGGAACCAGATTAACTTGCTCATGTAGTAATGTACACCCTATGTGGTGGATTGTGTGCTTTCATTTCATAAATTTTATTTTAGTAAGCGTTGTTTCCACATAGCGATTTTGATATTTTGTTTTGACTTTATATTGTCTTTGTCCCAGTTTTGGTTTGACTTTGTTTGCAAGTTTTACATTTTAAATTACAACACTTATAAATCTACGAGCACCACGACAGGAGAATATCATGCATAATGCATGGATTTAAGTCTTTTTTGTGTCTAATTTAAAGAGACTAAAAAGTGGTCTCATTTAGACTGCATTCAGCTTCTCGTTACTGAATTCAACATTTGAATAAAAAAAAACAGGTAGGAAGTCTTGACGGAATTACAGTTTTCCTGCATATTGAGAGAGAAAGAGAGAGAGAGAGAGAGAGGAGTCTGAGAGAGAGAGAGATCCCTGCGAGGTGCCCAAGACTTAGTCCTAGGACCTAGAAGATGGCAACCCTAAGAGTAAGGGAAAGGGGAAGGAAAGGATAGCAAAGATGAAGGTTCTCTCTCCACCTTTCGCACCTTCCGGCAATTTGCTGTACGTGAACACAGAAGTGAATAACCTTGCAGGACTTGGAAAAAGCCTAAGGAAATTTACAGAATAGTTAGAAAAGGAAAGTAAATGACATTCAGACAGAGAGATGGGAGGGGGGGGGAGGGAGGGAGGGAGGGAGGGGTGGGGTGAGAGAGAGAGAGAGAGAGAGAGAGAGAGAGAGAGTAAAAACATTGTTGAGCCTTGAAGACAGTAGATATGTAAACACAATCCCAAAACTAGTGACACGCCCCTCACAGTCAGTCCTTTCCCTTCTGCCACACTCCTTGCAGCCAGTATCTAACACTACATTAACCCTTAACTGTCGGCGCCCGGCTATTGTCGAGTGAAATAAATGTGGCCTATGTGGCGGGTCACGGCTATTGTCGAGTGCAATTTTGAGCACGTAATGTGCTCTGAGAGAGAGCGGAGCGGTGGGAGGAGCGTAGGTTACCTCATGACCGCTCGCCACGGTGGCCGTGGAGCTACTGAGATGTACTCCTTTGTACTCCACCCTCTCTCACTCGTTTCACACGTAATGTAAGAAAATTACCGTATTTTACCGATTTTGCCCTTCGGTTGCACGATCGTTGCAAGACAACCAGTGATCGTAGAAGGATGGTTCAGGTGTCATTGGAAAGCTCAATTTACGCCCTTTCAGGGATACATACTTGTATTACGCTCTGGGTCTTGTTTATGCATGAAAAAGAGCACGGAAACAGCCCCATTTATGGTAAAAAACCCTGCTGGGCGGTACATAGAAATTACTGCCTAGGTCGCTCGTTGAGTGTTAAGGGGGGTCACTGTTTTTTTTTTTATCTTTCTCTCCTTTTCTCTCTTTTCCTGGCTTGTATCCATTTGGCCCCATTCAGCCAACTGTTTTAAGACGTTTATCCCCATCCAGGTGACGATTTTGTCCTGGCGAGTGATAGCAAGCCAGCATTCTATGGAGAAATCCGGCTTCGCCGGAATTTTTTTTCTATCGAAAAATGTACAAATTTAGCTAGCTGTCAAAACAAAAAAATATATATATGCTGGCTCGCTACCGCTCGCCAGGAAAATATTGACACCTGGATGGGGGTAAACATCTTAAAACAGTAGGCTGAATGGGGCCGAATGAATATAATCCAAAGAGAGGGAGAGAAAGAGAAACAAAGCGAGGTGGGCTCCCTTAAGAAAATAAAGACTGAGAACAACAAGATGAGGAAGAAGTCACCTTAGAACAAGATGAGGAAGAAGTCACCTTAGAACAAGATGAGGAAGAAGTCACCTTAGAACAAGAGAAAAACGAAGTTGAAGGCCCTCGCTACCACGCCCAAGAAAAAGGAAAAGAATAGTCTCCTTAAAATTCTTTCGAGACCCTTCGCGATCGTATAATACAACACTATTGATGATAGACAAATTGCATTATTGGAAAGTGCGTGATAAATACTTGTCATTTCATAGATATAACACTATTGTTGTTGCTGACAAATTTGTGTTTACGATGGTGCAAAGTGAAGGGATGTTGAAAAGCATATAAGAAACTCCGTTTTGTGTAGGCTTTCCTATAGTAGTTTCTGTAGATCAACCATGTTTTCTTTTTATTGAGATATAATAGAATGTACTAAACATAATTATTGTTGCTGAAAGTCGATGTAGAATGAATATTTTGGTTACGTATGCATAATATTTCTTCGCTAAATACCGATATTAATTATATTCATATAAAGAGAACTATTGATGATAGATAAATTATGATGTCACATTTGGAATGAGCGTGAAATGTGCTCCTAATGTTATATAAACAGAAAACAAATTATTGCTCAGTCTATAACGAAATTATGACGGTGTGAGCTCGAAAAACTATTAACAATGCTTATATGTGATAAATTGATCTTTTGGGATTTTTTCAGGTTTTATTATAATTGGGGTCTTGCTCTATCTTTGGATGAATAGCACATTGGAATTAGAGGGATTATTGTGGATTAAAACTGAGAGATAACATACGTGTATTGTCTCGCTGTAATCTATATCTATCTATTGCCGGACGCCACTAACGAAACGGCCCCATGCACCTCTTTCCTCAGTCAGTCGACGCCCCTCTTCTTATCTAACACCGCCTTCACTCATATACTTCTTCACTCCAATCTTCCACCTCTCATTCGGTTTACCTCTCCCTCTCTGTCCTTCCACGTCACTCTCGTACACTCTCTTAGTCATTCTCTAGCTGCCCATACGTTCCACATGGCCAAACCATCTAAAGGTGTTCCTTTTCACACTTCCCAGCACAACTACATCCACACCACACCTCTCTCGTACTTCCTCATTCGTTTGTCTATCCCTGCATGTAACTCCGCACGCACTTCGCTGTAATGCTTAAGTTTTAGTGAGATCTTACCCCTCACGGCTACGTGTTAGTATTGAACTGAGGATGCTGTCGTCATGCTTTGCAAATTACAACACAGCACTACAGATAACTTAATAAACATGGTCTAAAAGGAGGCCTAAATTACAACACAGCACTACAGATAACTTAATAAACATGGTCTAAAAGGAGGCCTAAACAGGAACAGACGTAAAACCAAAGTTAAGTACAATGATAAGGCACAATGTAGAGTAATTAGGATTGACAACAACATACTTGAGAACATAGAAGTGTACACTTATCTTGGACAAGTATTGAAACTAACAAAACACAATAACATGACATAAAAAGGAGAATTAATCTAGGATAGAAAATACTCGGAATACAAGTAACATAATGAAAACTACACTACCAATATGCCTGAAGCGTAAAGGTCATGCCCAATGTGTGCTACCATGATGATCTTTGGATCCGGAACTTGGAAAGTTGAAAACTAACAAAATTGTTGCTACTACTGTGGAATGGAAGATTCATTTGGATGGGGAAAACAAATAATGAATAGGCTACCATTGATATAACTACTGTACATATCTGTATTACAAAGTTATTTTTGTTACTTGGTAGAGAAACTGTAAGCTTCTCAATAATATAGGATTCCCAAATGTTGGCGTAACTCTGTTTCTCTTCTCTTTTATTTCTCCCTATTCTTTTGCTGTATCTTCCCACTCACTCACACACACACACACACACACACACACACACACACACACACACACACACACACACACTCTCTCTCTCTGCAATGCCCTACTAGGAGAGGGCGCGAGTATAATTGATTAATTAGGGAAATGGCGTACCTAATTGCTTTTTTAAGGCTATAAATATACTTTTTTTTAAGGTGTCCAAGATTCATGGTGAAAACTGTCACGGGGTGTCACATAATCAGTGGGGGATATGGGCGAGTTAGTCATAGTATGTGGTATATTAGTGATTAGTGATTACATTTTTTTTTTTTTTTTTTTTTTTTTTTAAGAGACAATGAACGGAGGAAGGAAAAACACAGATAAAACAAAAAGGTCCATGTGCCTAAAGGCATCCTCCATTCATAAAATGTTCACATACTTAATGACAACAGTTTGAACTGATAAACTCCTCAAATTGACCAAGTGCAACATAGTATTATCAAAGTGAGTGTAACTTACTAAAGGAATCCAAACTTATCAGAATCCTTTTGCAGCACTAAACCAAAAATACATAACAATTTAATAAAATTTATTAAATACAAATGAAACAAATAATATATATACAAAATTGTCACCAAAGTTAGTTGAATATTTTTGTTTTCATCTGGTAGTGTTTTTTTTTTATGTTAATTTATATATTTCAACTACTCCCTCTCGGGCATAGGTTGAGAGCTTGTACATTCTACCGCTCAACACTGTGAAGCCTGTGAGGTTTCGTTCCAGTCTAGGGAGTGAGACATGGGAAGCACCCACCCACGGCTCAAAGCAGCCCCATCTCTGAAGCTGCTTCGCCCTCATGCTTCACCATCCCACACCCCAGACTCGGACCCTCACTCTCAGAACGACACCTATTGAGCAATTATCTTAGTAGGCATTGCTCCCCTTTAGCATACTTTGAATATGGGAATAGTCAAACAGTGCTGTTTAATCAGGGAACAATGAGGGAATACCCTTTTTGGCATTTTGGTGGCCTTTGTGGCAATGCACTGATACTAGGCACAGAACAAATTCCATCCATATAATATCTTCCCATTGACATATCGGGATTCGAACCCAGGTCCATTGGATTACCAGTCCAGTGGCAAGACCACTCCACCACACCTCCCTTGTCCCTTCTGACATAAAAAGGAGGTTGTTGTTGTTGTTCCCCAAGCTGCCTGGCCGAACAGCCCCAAGGCCCCGAGCAGGCCAAGGCCATAACCGTGCGCCCCCACAGAACCCTCACTGCCGACCACAATAAAGCCTGGGTGACCGAAGCCACTCCATGGCGGGGAGCTGAGGAGGGTGCGGAAACGCCCAGGAAACCAAAGCCCCACCCAGGGCCCTGTGCCCCTCAGCAATTATGAAGAGAAAGTTGAGGGGCAAAGGAAAAAATGTGACGCTTTGGCTTCCAATCTAGGTAGACTGGGAGGTCAATCCACGGAAGAGACACCGTCACTTGAGATCTAGAAAATATAAAAGTAAAAGGAACAGTCAGAGTAAGCTATGGGTATGGCAGAGATCGCTCAGTTCTCACTCTGATAGACCAGCCCATCACCAGGAGGTTAGGTTAAGTTATCCAAGGATTTAGTTTGTTCAGTTTACAATCTCAATTTGAAAAGGTTCTCATTTGTAATAGTCGCTTTGTTCCCTTACCATACTTAGTTACTGTTTACTGGCTCACTTGTCATATACTCTTATACCACCAGAGTAAGATTGAATACTGAACTTTCCTTTTAGTAAATAGTTATTAATTATTTGTATATCTAATCATCCTATGCCAGCAGCCTTACTAATTAATGTAATCAAGAGTTACCCTAGATATTCACAGACACGTGCAAACTAACACACTGGTACTAAATTACTGTACAGTATATACAAACATATACACAATTTGCACACAACTACAATTACATAATTACATAAACATATACATACACCCACACCCACAGTACTCATTTAACACTAATCCAGTCAGCTGATCTAAATAGGTATCTACTCTTACAAAAGGCCTGGACTACCGTCAACATAAGGTAAAAGCCACAGTAACTGGTATTCATGATTGGTTAACAAATTAATGATATTGTACATAATTGTTATACATACAATACACAATACATATATAACCAAAGCAGGTCCAGTTGCCTACCCTGAAAATGTATATTAATGTTCTTCAATAATTCTGAAACGCTGGTGAAGTACTTGGAAACATTCCCTTTAAACGCTTCTTGCCTGACTTTGTGTTTTCTTCATCAACTCTGCGTAAGCAGAGTTTGGTATCGCCCCCCCGTATAGTGGGTACCACACAAAAAAAATGTCTCGTCGTTGTCGTCGTCGTCGTCGTCGTTGTCCGTCTGTCTCGGAACTCCTCCTAGACCGTTGGACGGATTTTCACAAAATTTCACACGAACATTTGTTGCGTGAATGCGAACGTCAGTCAAAAGAGATGTTTTGAATTTATGCAATAGTTATGATTTTAGGTCCAAAATATGGTTTTACCCCCCCCCCCCCCCTCCTCCCCCCCCCCAGCAATGATGGCGTTATTCACACACAAAGAACGCATTCGTTCTGGGAGCGAAAACATCTCGCTCGGCATTTGCTAGGTTAAGTTAGTTTAGTTGGCAATAGAAGTGATGGTAGTAATAGTGGGATTTATGGTGATAGTAGTGATGATGGTGATAATAGTAGTGATGATGGTTGTATTTGTATTGATGATGATGATAGTAGTATATAAGATGGTGACATTAGTAGATATGATGGTGACAATACTAGTAGTAGTGATGATGGTCATAATAGTAGTGATAATGGTGACAAGTAATGATGATAGTTGTAGTTATAATGATGACAGTAGTGATGATGGTAGTGACGATGGTGTGAGTATTATTGATGATGGTGAGTAGTAGTGATGATGGTGAAAGTTGTAGTGATGATGACAATATTTGTGATGATGGCAGTAGTAATGATGATGGTGATAGTAGGATAAATGATGGTAATACTTGTGACAGTAGTAATGATGATGGTTATAGTAGTAGTAATGATGTTAACTGTAGTAATGATGATTGTAAGATGGTGGTGATGATAGTAGTAATGATGGTTGATAGGTGTAGTATCAATGATGATTAAGATGGTAGTGACAATGGTGAGAGTAGTAGTGATGATTGTAATAATCAACTCTGCGTAAGCAGAGTTTGGTATCGCCCCCCCCGTATAGTGGATACCACACCAAAAAAAAGTCTTGTCGTTGTCGTCGTCGTTGTCAGTCTGTCTCGAAACTCCTAGACCATTGGACGGATTTTCACCAAATTTCACACAACCATTTGTTGCGTGAATGCGAACGTCAGTCAAAAAAGATTTTTTAAATTTATGCAATAGTTATGATTTTAGGTCCAAAATATGGTTTCCCCCCCCCCCCCCCGTCCCCCCTCAGCATTGATGGCATTCTGGGAGCGAAAACATCTCGCTACGCATTTGCTAGGTTAAGTTAGTTTAGTTGGCATTAGAAGTGATGGTAGTAATATTTGGATTTATGGTGATAGTAGTGATAATGGTCATAATAGTAGTGATGATGGTGACAAGTAATAATGAGAGTTGTAGTGATAATAATGACAGTAGTGATGATGGTAGTGACGATGGTGTGAGTATTAGTGATGATGGTGAGTAGTAGTGAGGATGGTGAAATTTGTAGTGATGATGACAATAGTTATGGTGATGAAGATCATAGTAATTGTAATGATGGCAGTAGTAGTGATGATGGTGACAGTAGGATAAAAGATGGTTATATTTGTGACAGTAGTAATGATCATGGTTATAGTAGTAGTGATGCTGTTAACAGTAGTAATGATGATTGTAAGATGGTGGTGATGATATTAGTAATGATGGTTGATAGTTGTAGTATCAATGATGATAGTAGTGATTAAGATGCTAGTGACAATGGACAGTGATGATGGTGAGAGTAGTAGTGATGATTATAATGTAGTAGTGATGATGATCATAGTAATGGTGATTATGACAGTACTCGTGATAATTGTGGCAGTTGTAGTGATGATGGCAGTAGTAGTGATTATTTTGATTGTGATTGATGGTGGTATTAGTAGTGATGATGGTAACCCATCGCAGAGTTGGGTATGCCGTTTTGATTTTGGGCAAAACGGCACGTCTATTTTATTATTGACTTTCCTGGATGGGTGTATAAGAGGAATTGTTTGTACACCAGCAAAGATTACTATTCAGTGTAGGCTTGTGATGAATGGTAAATACAGTATTTGGACACATAACGTACTAACGCACAGTCGCGCTCAAACGTCGTAGTTTGTAAGATTTGCAATAAGGGTAATGGACTACATAATTTGTTGTAATAATTTATATTACTCGGAAATGGGCCAGAAGTTCTTAAATACCATATTTTTTTCGAAACCTCTTGTAATTCTCTCTCTCTCTGGCTGGCTGGCTGGCTAGCTGGCTCTCCTACAGAGTAGGCCTATTGCACCGTGAACCAGACAACACACACTGGTAATTAATAAGAATAAACTTAGAAAAGTAGATATATGTAATTTAAACACCATGTGAGGAGGAGCACTTTATTGACAACGTTTCGCATATAGCTTCATCAGGCACCACATGATGTTTTCAAAGCACATTGACTATTGGAGACGGATGGGGCTGTGCATAGGCCAATGGGAAAACCCAGCTTAGAAACACCTATGTTATCGCGTGAGAAAACATAGTATGACGTTTTAGGTATCCTGATCAGGATTTGAACCCACTCACTCCAGGTAAATTTGGGAGAGTTGGGCACCATAACCATTGGTCGAGTGGTTACGGTACCCACCTGTCCCATAATTTACTTGGAATGAGTGGGTTCGAATCATGGTCAGGATAGCTCTCTCTCAACCTGTCTGAAATTATCATTAAATATAAAATTTTACTTTACTGGGATAATACGAGTAAGCATAATTTTTTTACAAGATACTATACGGCATCTGAGTGAAAACGAAATGGAAATGCGTCAAAATATAATGCCAAGATTATGCTTTACCTGTGCTGTAATCATGCATTAGAGTGATCTTATACATAAAAGTATGATGCTCATAATTGAATTACAAGTGTACTGTACTTTCTTATGCAATGGTTAACTCTGATTAGTCAACCAATAAAAACATAACATTAAAATGTAAAACTTGCAAACTAAACAAACCAAAATTGGGACAAGGACAATATAAAGTCAAATTAAATTATTAAAATCGCTATGTGGAAACAACGTTTACTAAAATGAAAATTATTAAATAAAAGAACACAATCCACCACATAGGGTGTACATTACTACATGAGCAAGTTAATCTGTTTCCCAAGCAAACTAATCGCACATTCCTTTATAAAGGAAACTACACTAGCAATTAATTCATACTACTTTACTTTCATACATAAGACGAGGACGAGGAATAGAATCTATGTGGACAACTGTACATTCGTGTTAGTAAATGATTGTCCTAAAGTATATTCAACATAGTCAATACAATAGTTAGTGATAGCCAGAATGACGAACCATTCTTCACCTTGACTGAACAAATTCCCGTTCCGATTTATATCCATCACAACATACTTACTGTAAATAACCTTAGCACTTTAACCCCTTCTGTACCGGCGACGTCTTGTACACTTTATTCTAGCTAAATCTAGGTGAGTTTGTGCAATTTAAACAAGATATGTGGCTGCAAAATGGGTTAAGGGAGATAGTTCGAAGCTTGTTAATTAATGGAGGCCCCTTTTAAAACTGAATGAAATCGTCTAATAGTAGCCAGCATAAAGTTAAACGGGCGTTACCGGTACTGAATGGGTAAATATTCATCCCAACATACTAATATAACGGTTCCATGTCATCTCAACCAGTAGACCATTTCAACCAGTAGCTCTCAACCAGTGCCTAATGAACTCAGACCAACCAAACCAGTGCCAAAATATAGTACTAACCTAACCTAACCTAACCTAACCGTATTGGTTGATTTGGTACTGGTAGAGAGCTACTGGTTGAAATGGTCTACTGGTTGAGTTGACCGGTCACCTTAATATAACCCCCTGTATCTATCCTATCCTAGCCCTACCTGCCATAATCACTCTGCATAAAATAAAATTATAAATAGAGACACCATGCCTCTGAGCCTTGAATACCCATGTATTTCTCTGGGGTTCCTTGGTAGGCCCTACCATTCCCGTTCGAGTCTGTGGCCACCTAAGGGAGGAAAGGTTTAATTATTGAATTGAATTGAATTGAAACTTTTTATTTAGCCAGTAGAACATACACATGATAATCATAATACAAAATTAACATTACATTGGCTGAGCCTTGTGAGAGGCGATATATATATGTATTACTCTTTTAGTTTCCTCCCTAGACCTCTGTCAAACATAATGAAACATCCCGAAGATCCCCCTTCTACATAATGTTGTACATTATTCGGTTCCTCTTAAAATACAGGGTCGCTGTCGCTCGCTACGAAAACATTGACACCTAAATGGCACACAGGGTCGTATTATTGAATAAGGAATGGGGCGAAAGGTATAAAAATCGCCAAACTAATGGGCCGGACGTCACTGAAAACTAATAGGGCTAAACATGAGGGAGAAGGAGGAACAGACCCCCCCCCCCCCCCCCTTTAAGCCTGTAGTCGTAGTTTGGTTCCCTCTTCCTCTCCTCTTCTCATCACCATGCATCCTCTTCCTGCCGGGTGCCTTCGTTCATCGCTTCACCTCTCAATTTCGTGATCATGTCCCGTCAGTGTTGGTGTCCTGTGCAGCCCCTCCCGGGTCAGTGATGTTTGGGCCTCCTATTTCCCAGAGGGCCGCTGCGACTCTGACTCGACACACCGTGGCGCAGTGTATGGAGTATTCTTCACCGCCTTACAACTTAAGGGGAGACTGACCGTTTGTTTGATCTATTAATTAATTTATTCATATATGTATTTAGTTTCCTCCCTAGACCTCCATCAAGCTTAGGAAACCACCCCCTAGACCCCCTTCAAGATAAATTTGTACATTTTTCGGTAGAAAAATGGCCCGGCTAAAGGCCGGTTACTCTTAAAATTGCAGGCTTGCTGTCGCTCGCCAGGAAACAATCGACACCTAAATGGCACGAAAGGTCTTAAAATTGACAACGAAATGGAGCGAAAGGTGTTAAAATCGTCAAACTAATGGGCCGAACGTCTTATAATCTCAAAACTAGTGGGGCTAAAAATTAGGGAGAAGGGGGGCCAGAAAAACGGTCTGCCTCCCCTTAACAACAACAACAATGTCCAATAGTGTACATTCTCCCTCACATCCACACATACACATACACCCGCCACATATACTTACACACACACACACTCACAAAGTCAGACAGGCACACGCACTCGTTCCGCCACAGACGCCCTAGCTGGTGCACACACAATGAAAACAAAAAGTCAAAGGATGTTTTCCCAATTACGAACAAAATATAGACGTACTGTATAGAGGAGCTCAGGTGCCGTCAACAACAATCGTGCCTCAAACATTAATCAGCCCCGGGCTTTTGTTCCGTCCTGTGTTTATCAAAGAGTGACGGATAGCTTGGTGAATAGGTTGGTAGGTTGGTAGGATGGGAGGGAAGGAGGTAGGGAGGGAGACAGGTAGGTAGGTAAACAGTTAAGTTCTTCTACAGCTATGTCGGTAAGTAGTGAGAGGTATGGAGGTAGTGTGATACCTCAAATTGGTAGGTAGGTAGGATGGGAGGGAAGGATGTAGGGAGGGAGACAGGTAGGTAGGTAAACCGTTAAGTTCTTCTACAGCTATGTCGGTAAGTAGTGAAAGGTATGTAGGTAGTGTGATATCTCAAATTGGGCACATGACTATTGTTGCCGACTTTACATAACTATTATTTTGCATTTTAACTAACACATATAAACTTCGTTAGATGCAGAAATCACTGCCCGACATGATTTTGTGAGGCTACCAACCCTCTCAACCCTCTCTGAGTCTACCATGCTCGAACCTGGGTCCCCACACTTGCAAGGCAAATACCCACACCACTATATCAAGAGAAGTACCGGTACTCCAATTGGGCTGATAGCTCAAGTGATATTCGGCGTCCAGTTCCGTTTAAATTCACTGCAGTAGGTTGGATGGCAGGCAGGTAGGTTCTTCAGATAGGTTGGTAGGGAGAGAGAGGTATGGAGGTAGGCTGATAGGTTGGTTCGCATACAGGTAGGTTCTTCAGATATGTTAGTAGGGAGAGAGAGGTATGGAGGTAGGTTGGCAGGCAGGTAGGTTCTTCAGATATGTTGGTAGGGAGAGAGAGGTATGGAGGTAGGCTGGTAGGAAGGTTGGCAGGCAGGTAGGTTCTTCAGATATGTTGGTAAGGAGAGCCAAGTATGGAGGTAGGAAGGTAGGCAGACAGGTATGTTGATAAGAAAGGCGAATTGTGAAGGTGGGTTGGTAGGCAGACACTAATTGACCTTTACTTCACACACATTCTTTTCAGTTTTTAATAAGCAGACAAGGCGTGTGGGAGAGTAATTAATTTAGTGCACACTGTTTACATTATATATAATTTGGTTTCTCTCTTTTCTGATGCTTTGCATTTAGACGAAACTTGGTGGCTGCCTCTATTTGGAAATGTTCATGCATAACGTAATCATCTTGAAAATTTGTCATTGACGTGTTCCCTCTTCCAAGAACACAGTAAGGATTATTTCCTATAAATTAATATATAGATAATATCGTTCACTAATGAACTTACTTAATAAGGGTAGCATAAAGTATTAGCAACGATGGCGTAATCTGTACTTTCTGAACTGCCATGTAGATATACTTTGTGTTCAGTATGTTGCGTTAGCAAAACTTAAAATAGCAAAATTAATATGATATTTTTCGGTTCGCTTTCCTGTATTGTCATTGTTTCTGTGTGTTTGTTCATTATTTGTTATGCATATAAAGGAAACAAAAGGCAGGTTACCTGTAACGAGTGTCTCCCCTAAGCCAAAAGAGTGACATAGAGCCAAATTCAAGGGACGTTGGGGTCAAAATCCCTGGACATACAACGTTTAAAGCAGTCTAAGTCATACGATAAAGGAAATATTGATTGAGGGAGAGAGTTACAGTGTTTAATTGTTGAGTAGAAGAAAGAATGATAACATTTGATAATGCTTGGGTTGGAGAGTTGGACAAAGTAGGAGTGGGTCTGTGTTGAAAGGCAGGTGCCTCACAATTGCCGCAAGGACCCCTCAGGGGATATGAATCGTGTCTAAATTTACTTTTGATCTGTCTGTGGTATCTGTCTTCATGTATGTCTGTCTGTCTGTCTTTCTGGTTGTCTGTCTGCGTACCTGTTGCCTGTACTTACTCTAGTTGTACTTACTCTAGTTGTATTGCGGGAGTGAGCATGCTCGTTATTTCCCACCTCCTATATGTGTAGGTGTTATATGTATCGTTGGAATGGCTGTGGATGTGTGTGTAGTCTGTATTTTTAGCCAATTGACGACATCGGAAACGAAGGCTTAGGGTGGATCTGTATGGTACCATTCTCACTATAGACGGTACCGTTTCGCCCGAAGGCTTAGGTAGCCATCAGCTTAGGTAAACCATATGATACCCATCTCGCCTTGTACCATTTTTGCCAACCCCAGATGGGACGTCACAACGTCGTCCACTTATTCCAGGTACCTATTTACAGCTAGGTGAACTGAGGCTAACACATGAAAGGAGACAAGCCCAATTTGTCTCCGCCCGGCCGGGGATTGAACCCCCGACCCCTCGTGTGTGAGACGAGAGCTCTACCTACTAGGCTACGGGCTGTGTGCTTGTGTGTGTGTGTGTGTACAGTATTTGTGTTTACCTGCCTGTTCCTGTTGGGTATTTAACCCCTTCTCTAATGGCGACGTCTTTTTAATTATATTCTAGCTATATATAGATGATAGTGTGCAGTTTGAAAGGGATCTGTGGTAGTAAACAGGGTTAAGTGAGATCATTTGAAGCCTGTTCATTGCTGGAGAACTTTTTTGAGCTGAATAAAATCGTCTAATAGTAGCCAGAATAAAGCTAGAAGATGACACCGGTGCTGAAATGGTTAACTATTCGTATCTTCGTCTGCTTGCATTCATGTCTGTCTATCTTTTACCTTATTTAGCAGAATATGTGGCTGGCTGTGTCTCCGTTTGTCTATCTCTCTTTTTATGTTACTGTTGTCACTGCTCATATTCGCCGTTCTGACTGCATCCCGCCAGGTTCACTCTCACGTATAGCCACAAAATCAAGTATTCAGAACTGACCTCCAACTTTTTATTTTGACCCAACCATGCAGGTTGACAAGAGACATACACATGCTCATTGGATTGATAGATCAACACAAGATACATAGTTTGTATTATTATGATCTCCAGAAGCATCTAAGACTGAAAGTAGAGTTGAAATATTTATGCTCTGTTACATATGGATTTCTGCGCATGCATCCCAAATGTGGACACCTGAACCATCAACATCAACCATACCATCAACAAAACATACGACACCACCAATAGCCTCCATCGTCATGTCCACAAACCAAGATGGAAACAAGACAGGCTACCCCTAGAAACTATCTATCTATCTATCTATTGCCTGACGCCGTGATCCCCGAAGGAGTGGCCACGAACGAACTGCCCCCATGCACCTCTGTCCCCAGTCAGTCGACGCCCCTCCCCCCAACCAGCACCGCTCTAGTTCATATACTTCCTCACTCCATCCTTCCACCTCTCCCTCTGTCCCTCCACCTCGCTCTCGTACACCCTCTTAGTCATTCTCTCGCTTTCCATACGTTCCATATGGCCGAACCATCTCAAGTTGTTCCTTTTCACACTTTCCAGCACATCTACCTCCACACCACACCTCCTTCTTACTTCTTCATTAGTCTGTCTATCCCTCCATGTAACTCTGCACGCACTTCTTAAGTAATTCATCTCCACTGCTCTCACTCTTGATCTGAGTCTCTTCTCAAACGTCCATGCTTCGCTTCCGTAAGTCAGTGTTGGGATTACCACACTGTCATGCAAGGACTTCTTCACTTCCATACTGACCACCCTATTTCTTGTTACTGCTTTCAGCGTTCCTACAACCCTCTTCCCCTGTTGTACCCTCTCCCACACTTCTTCATCCATAGTCCCATCTTTACTCAACACACTGCCCAGATACTTAAAAGAGTTGACGATCTCCATAGCCTGACCGTTCAGCTTCACCTCACACTCTGTGACTTCACCCCTTTCGAAGACCATAACCTTGCTCTTCCCCTCATTTTCCTTCAAATGTTTTCGCACACTGTTCCAAACTCATTTACAAGACCCTGCAACTCCCATTCATTATCACTCATCAGAAACTACCATCTTCTATTATGCTCAAGCCGACAACCACCACACCGCAGATGATATACCAACAAACACCGTTATCAACAACAACTACAGGTAACGCCAGCAAACTTGACAATAATCTTGACCCCTTAACTTCTTACAACTCGATATTAATGAAAGCAATCAGACTAAAGTTTCTCTCATTTGGGAAGAGTCCACCAGAAAATAGGTGTGGATATTTACAGCCAGTTTGCCCATTTGAGTTACAGAGAGGTGAGGGATCAAGATTATTGTCAAGTTCGTTGGCGCTACCTATAGCTGCGCAACGGACACCAGAACCCAACCCCAACTCTGATAACTAAACCCAGGAAAGAAAACACCACAACCACCACCATTAAGAAGCTGCCAAGAACAACAACAAAGATAAGTTACCCATGACAAGGAAAAGGACAGTCTACTCTCCACCACCATTAGAGCGACCAAACATCACTCTTGCATCACATCACGCCGCACCCCCGGTGACGTCACGCCACTGAATTTACCTGACTTGGCACCCTAGATAAATAACTCAAAGAAGTCGCCAACTTCTGGGTCAAAACGGCCCAAGTTCACCCCATACCACCTCACAGGAGTAGGCCCTGTTGTTCGGATATCTCAGACTACTAACGTAGACAGGACACGTAAGGTATACCGGATGGATAAATTGTTTGGTAGTTTCACAACCCCTAAGCTCCTCGACATTACCCAAGGTTGTGATAATGGTACTTCCCAAGACCTAATATTTGCAGAGGTGCTTCCTAAGAGACTTTCATCAGTGCTTCCCAAGGCTGTACGGACACTTCCCAAGATTCCACACACGGTGCTCCCCAAGAGCGGAATGGTGCTTCCCAAGGCCAAAGATGAGAGAAAAACAGCAGAAGACCTCATTGCCGCCCCAATCAACCTAGCACCAACTCCAAGAGCCTGCAGGGAGAGACCCGAACAATCGCATTTCCCAGACCTCACATCCAAGAACCAGCAGAGATAGAAGAACAATTTGCTGCCACGCCGGGAATACATAGAATTGCCTAAGGCATATAAAAATATCACATACACAACCCACTTGCCTTTGCCAGATGTAAATATATCTTCGACTTCCAAGACGACTCCACTTGATTTGCTAGAGACTAACTACTACTGTTTAGTAAATAATAAATACAACTTCCGCTCGACATTAAATACTCCACTTTACCTTATAAATAACTTAGGCCTATACTCTATGCACACTTTATTATCAAGCCTCCTTCTATTGTACTGTATATTCATATGTGTCTGTAACTCTTATACCTAAGATCATTATAGTTATTATTATTTTTTTCATTATGAGTATGGAGGAGACAAAAGGCAAAGCTGCCTGTAACAAGGGTCCCCCCACAAAGTTGAAAGAGTGATAGCGATCGAAATTCAAGCTACGTTAGAGTAAAAATATCTGGACACACGGAGCTTGAAGCAATTTAAGTCATATAATGAGGGAAAGACAGATTGAGGGGAGAGGGGCATTTTGGCTCGAACGTCCCTTGATTTTGGCCCTGTCACTCTTTCAACTTTGGGTGAGGCACTCGCTATAGGCAGTTCTGCCTTTTTCCTCCCTCACTCACATAGATTTTTTTTTTTTTTTTTTTTACAAAGGTTACTTGTTGAGTAGAAAACAAATAGTAAAATTGGTTCACTCTTGGGTTAGAGAGTTGGACAGAAGAGGGATGGTATTGTGTAGAAATACGGTTGCCTTCCACTCTCCATAAGGGAGGAGGCATACGTTGAGAATGCTCCGAAGAACTTTGATTACTGTAATGGTGGTAGAAGAGTGTTATTGTATTACTGTACTTTCTATATATACTGCTCTGTGTTCATTAATCAATAAAACCATTAAGCTGCATCCTGTACTTCTCTTATAAATGTAAGTACCCCCATAAGATTAGTCTACGCCTGCTTAAATTATACCAGCCAATTAAGAACAATTTAGACAGTTTTGGCTGGGAAAAATATCGTTCTTACCACCAATAACCACCCAAATGAAATTAATGAAAGCATGCGATCCTCCCAGGATATCACATCGAGAACATACACACTCTATACCATCAAGACAGCTAAATCGATAGCACATGACCACGATTAATATCCATTTATCGAATACTGGATATCAATCTAATAATGTACAAATCTTCCCTTAACAGAATTACCAGTTAAAATACGGCTGTAGAACATGTATACTGTAAATACCTAAAACCCAATTCAACTCACTTGTTATCCATCAGAAACCCACATAATTATTGCATTTCTGTTTAATAGCAATGTTTACAGCTCCAACTTCCTTATAACCTGAAACTCGCAAGTGGTCAATTGGAAAGGACCCGGGACCCCTTTAAAACAAGAGCCGTATAGACAACCAAGCGACCATACGAGTTTGTTATTGTGCAAAGTGTCTATAGAGCAGTCCACGATGACGGCATTGGTAGACAAAAAAAAAAAAAAAAATCGCATAATAATGTGTGCGTTAATTGGGAGCTATATGTTATGCTTACACAACACAATTCAAATAAGATCTCAGTTCGTAAGCTTACTATCTCGTTGGTTCATTTGGAAGTATAAAAGAAATTCGAACTAAGTCCGAGATAAAAGTTCTAGCTTGTGTTGGTACAAGGGATATGAGAGAGAGAGAGAGGAGAGAGAGAGAGAGAGAGAGAGAGAGAGAGAGAGAGAGAGAGAGAGAGAGAGAGAGAGAGAGTTAGAGTTAGAGAGGTGGGGGGGGGGGGGGGGGGGGGGGGGGCGGATTTGATACGAATATCAACAAAAGTTCATGTAATCGTATTAAGCAAATTCACATACTCACACCATTCCAGCCCCCACACTCACACCATTTCAGCCCCACCTTCAACCATTCCAGCCCCGGCCTTCAACCATTCTAGCCCCCACACTCAACCATTCCAGCCCCCACACTTAACCATTCCAGCACCCACACTCAACCATTCCAGCCCCCACACTCAACCATTCCAGACCCCACACTCAACCACTCCAGCCACCACACTCAACCACTCCAGCCCCCACACTCAACCATTCCAGCCCCACTCTCAACCATTCCAGACCCCACACCAAACCATTCCAGCCCCCACACTCAACCTTTCCAGCCACCACACTCTACCATTCCAGCCCCCACACTCAACCATTCCAGCCCCAACACTCAACCATTCAAGCCCCCACACTCAACCATTCCAGCCCCCACACTCAACCATTCCAGCCCCCACACTCAACCATTCCAGCCCCACACTCAACCATTCCAGCCCCTTCACTCACACCATTCCAGCACCCACACTCAACCTTTCCAGATCCCACACTCAACCATTCCAGACCCCGTACTCAACCATTTCGACCCCCACAATCAACCATTCCAGCCCCCACCGTACTCAACCATTCCAGCCACCAGACTCAACCATTCCAGCCCCCACACTCAACCATTCCAGCCCCCACATTCAACCATTCCAGCCCCCACACTCAACCATTCCAGCCCCAACACTCAACCATTCCACGCCCCACTTTCAACCATTGCAGCCCCCACACTCAACCATAACACACCCCACACTCAACCATTCCAGCCCCCACACTCAACCACTCCAACCCCCACAATCAATCATAACACGCCCCACTTTCAACCACTCCAGCCCCCACACTCAACCATTCCAGACCCCACACACAACCATTCCAGACCCCACACTCAACCATTCCAGCCCCAACACTCAACCATGCCAGCCCCCACACTCAACCATTCCAGACCCCACACTCAACCATTCCAGCCCCAACACTCAGCCATTCCACACCCAACACTCAACCACTCCAGCCCCCACACTCAACCATTCCATGCCCCACACTCAACCATTCCAGACCCCACACTCAACCATTCCAGCCACAACACTCAACCATTCCATGCCCCACACTCAACCACTCCAGCCCCCACACTCAATCATTCCAGCCCCACACTCAACCATTCCAGCCCTTTCACTCAACCATCCCAGCCCCCACACTCAACCATTCCAGCCTCACACTCAACCATTCCAGCCCCACACTCAACCATTCTAGCCTCACACTCAACCATTCCAGCCCCCACACTCAACCATTCCAGCCCCCACATTCAATCATTCCAGCCCCCACACTCATCCATTCCAGCCCCACACTCAACCATTCCAGCCTAAACACTGAACTATTCCAGCTAACACACTCAACCATTCCACACCCCGCACTCAACCATTCCAGCCCCCACAATAAACCATTCCAGCCCCCACACTCAACCATTCTAGCCTCTACACTCAACCATTCCAGCCCCCACACTCAACCATTCCAGCCTCAACACTTATCCATTCTAGTCTCCAAACTCAACCATTCCAGACCCCACACTCAATCATTCCAGCCTAATCACTCAACCATTCCAGCCACCAAACTCAACCATTCCAGACCCTGCGCTCAACCATTCCAGCCCCCTCACTCAACCATTCCAGACCCCACACTCAACCATTCCAGCCCCCACACTCAACCACTCCAGCCTCCACACTCAACCATTCCAGGCCCCACACTCAACCATTCCAGCCCCAACACTCAACCATTCCAGCCCCATTCTCAACCACTCCAGCCCCCACAATCAACTATTCCAGCCCCAACACTCAATAATTCCAGCCTCCACACTCAACCATTCTAGCCTTAACACTCAACCATTCAAACCTCCACACTCAACCATTCCAGCCCCAACAATCAACCATTCTAGCCTCAACACTCAACCATTCTAGCCCCCATACTCAACCATTCCAGATCCCACACTCAACCATTCCAGCCCCAATACTCAACCATTCCAGCCCCACAATCAACCATTCCAGCCCCCACACTCAACCATTCCATACCCCACACTCAACCATTCCAACCCCCACACCCAACCATTCCAGACCCCACACTCAACCATTCCAGCCTCCACACTCAACCATTCCACACCCCACACTCAACCATTCCCAACCCCACACTCAACCATTCCAGCCCCCAAACTCAACCATTCCAGACCCCACACCCAACCATTCCTGACCCCACACTCAACCATTCCAGCCCCAACACTCAACCATTCCACACCCCACACTCGACCACTCCAGCCCCCACACTCAACCATACCAGCCACCACACTCAACCATTGCAACCCCCACACTCAACCATTCCAGCCCCACACTCAATCATTTCAGCCCTCACACTCAACCATTCCGGACCCCACACTCAACCATTCCAGCCCCCGCACTCAACCATTTAAGCCCCACACTCAACCATTCCAGCCCCACACTCAACCATCCCAGCCTCCACACTCAACCATTCCAGATCCCACACTCATCCATTCCAGCCCCCACACTCAACCATTCCATTCCCCACACTCAACCATTCCAGACCCCACACTCAACCATTCCAGCCCCCAAACTCAACCATTCCAGACCACACACCCAACCATTCCAGACCCCACACGCAACCATTCCAGCCCCAACACTCAACCATTCCACGCCCCACTCTCAACCACTCCAGCCCCCACACTCAACCATACCAGCCACCACACTCAACCATTGCAACCCCCACACGCAACCATTCCAGCCCCCAAACTCAACCATTCCAGACCCCACACCCAACCATTCTAGACCCCACACTCAACCATTCCAGCCCCAACAATCAACCATGCCATGCCCCACACTCAACCACTCCAGCCCCCACACTCAACCATACCAGCCACCACACTCAACCATTGCAACCCCCACACTCAACCATTCCAGCCCCACACTCAATCATTTCAGCCCTCACACTTAACCATTCTGGACCCCACACTCAACCATTCCATCCCCCACACTCAACCATTTAAGCCCCACACTCAACCATTCCAGCCCCACACTCAACCATTCCAGCCTCCACACTCAACCATTCCAGCCTAAACACTCAACCATTCTAGCCCCCAATCTCAACCATTCCAGACCCCGCACTCAACCATGCCAGCCCCCACACTCAACCATTCCAGACCCCACACTCAACCATTCCAGCCCCCACACTCAACCACTCCAGCCTCCACACTCAACCATTCCAGCCCCAACACTCAACCATTCCAGCCCTCAATACTCAACCATTCCAGCCCCACACTCAACCACTCCAGCCCCCACACTCAACCATTCCAGCCCCACACTCAACCATTCCAGCCCCACACTCAACCACTCCAGCCCCACCATGCAACCACTCCAAACCCCACATACAACCATTCCAACCCCCCCACTCAACCATTCCAGCCCCCACACTCAACCACTCCATCCCCATACTCAACTATTCCAGCCCCACACTCAACCACTCCAGCCCCACCATGCAACCACTCCAAACCCCACATACAACCATTCCAACCCCCACACTCAACCATTACAGCCCCCACACTCAACCATTCCAGAGCTTGCACTCAACCATTCCAGCACCCACACTCAACCATTCCAGACCCCACACTCAACCATTCCAGCCCCACACTCAACCACTCCAGCCCTCACACTAAATCATTCGAGCCCCTACACTCAACAATTCCTGTCCCCACACTCACCATTCCAGCCCCCACACTCAACCATTCCAGCCCCCACACACAACCATTCCAACATCCACACTCAACCATTCTAGACCCCACTCTCAACGATTCCAACCCCCACACTCTACCTTTCAGCCAGCCACCACACTCAACCATTCCAGACCCCACACTCAACCATTCCAGTCCCCACACTCAACCATTCTAGCCCCACACTCAACCATTCTAGCCCCCACACTCAACCACTCCAGCCCCCACACTCAACCATTCCAGCCCCCACACTCAACCACTCCAGCCCCCACACTCAACCATTCCAGCCCCCACACTCAACCATTCCAACCCCCACACTCTACTTTTCAACCACCACACTCAACCATTGTTGCCCCCACATTCAACCATTCCAGCCCCCACACTCAACCATTCCAGCCTCAACACTCATCCTTTCTATCCCCCAAACTCAACCATTCCAGACCCCACACTCAACCATTCTTGTCTCCACACTCAACCATTCCAGCCTAAACACTCAACCATTCCAGCCTCCCAACTCAACCATTCCAGACCCCACACTCAATCATTCCAGTCCCCACACTCAACCACTCCAGCCTCCACACTCAACCATTCCAGCCCCAACACTCAACCATTCCAGCCCCACATTCAACCACTCCAGCCCCCACACTCAACCATTCCACCCCCAAAACTCAACAATTCCAGCCCCCACACTCAAGCATTCTAGCCTCAACACTCAACCATTCTAGCCTCCACACTCAACCATTCCAGCCCCAACACTCAACCATTCCAGCCCCAACAGTCAACCATTCTAGCCTCAACATACAACCATTCTAGCCCCCACACTCAACCATTCCATACCCTGCACTCAACCATTCCAGCCCCCACACTCAACCATTCCAGAAACCACACTCAACCAATCCATCCCCAACACTCAACCATTCCACGCCCCACACTTAACCACTCCAGCTCCCACACTCAACCATTCCAGCCCCCACACTCAAACATTACAGCCCCACAATCAACCATTCCAGACCTCTCACTCAACCATTCCAGCCACCACACTCAACCATTCCAGACCCCACAATCAACCATTCCAGCCCCCACACTCCACCATTCCACACCTCACACTCAACCATTCCAGACCCCACACTCAACCATTCCAGCCCCCACACTCAACCATTCCAGACCCCACACTCCACCATTCCCGACCCCACACTCAACCATTCCAGCTCCAACACTCAACCATTCCACGCCCCACACTCAACCAATCCAGCCCCCACACTCAACCATACCAGCCACCACACTCAACCATTGCAAATCCCACACTCAACCATTCCAGCCCCACACTCAAACATTCCGGCCCCCACACTCAACCATTTCAGCCCCCACACTCAACCATTCCAGACCCCACACTCAACCATTCCAGCCCCCACACCCAACCACTCCAGCCCTCACACTCAACCATTCGAGCCCCAACACACAACCATTCCTGCCCCCACACTCACCACTCCAGCGCCCACACTCAACCACTCCAGCCCCCACACTCAACCATTCCAGCCCCCACACGCAACCATTCCAACATCCACACTCAACCATTCCAGCCCCCACACTCAACCATTCCAACCCCCACACTCTACCTTTCAAGCCAGCCACCACACTCACCATTCCAGACCCCACACTAAAACATTCCAGTCCCCACACTCAACCATTCTAGCCCCACACTCAACCATTCTAGCCCCCACACTCAACCACTCCAGTCCCCACACTCAACCATTCCAGCCCCCACACTCAACCACTCCAGCCCCCACACTCAACCATTTCAGCCCCAACACTCAACCATTCCAACATCCACATTCAACCATTCCAGCCCCCACACTGAACCATTCCAACCCCCACACTCTACTTTTCAAGCCACCACACTCAACCATTCTAGCCTGCACACTCAACCATTCCAGCCCCCACACTCAACCATTCCAGCTTCAACACTCATCCTTTCTATCCCCCAAACTCAACCATTCCAGACCCCACACTCAACCATTCTTGTCTCCACACTCAACCATTCCAGCCTAAACACTCAACCATTCCAGCCTCCACACTCAACCATTCCAGCCCCCACACTTAACCATTCCAGACCCCACACTCAACCATTCCAGCCCCCACACTCAACCACACCAGCCTCCACACTCAACCATTCCAGCCCCCAAACTCTACCATTCCAGCCCCAACACTCAACCATTCCAGCCCCACACTCAAACACTCCAGGCCCCACACTCAACCATTCCAACCCCAAAACTCAACAATTCCAGCCCCCACACTCAAACATTCTAGCCTCAACACTCAACCATTCTAGCCTCCACACTCAACCTTTCTAGCCCCAACACTCAACCATTCCAGCCCCAACACTCAACCATTCTACCCAAAACACACAACCATTCTAGCCCCCACACTCAACCATTCCATACCCTGCACTCAACCATTCCAGCCCCCACACTCAATTATTACAGAACCCACACTCAACCAATCCAGCCCCAACACTCAACCATTCCATGCCCCACACTTAACCATTCCAGCTCCCACACTCAACCATTCCAGCCCCCACACTCAACCATTACAGCCCGACAATCAACCATTCCAGCCATCACATTCAACCATTCTACACCTCACCCTCAACCATTCCAGACCCCACACTCAACCATTCCAGCCCCCACACTCAACCATTCCAGACCCCACACTCAACCATTCCCGACCCCACACTCAACCATTCCAATCCCAACACTCATCCATTCCATGCCCCACACTCAACCACCTCAGCCCCCACACTCAACCCTACCAGCCACCACACTCAACCATTGCAACCCCCACACTCAACCATTCCAGCCCCACACTCAAACATTCCAGCCCTCACACTCAACCATTCCGGCCCCCACACTCAACCATTCCAGCCCCCACACTCAACCATTCCTGCCCCACACTCAACCATTACAGCCCCACACTCAACCATTACAGCCCCACACTCAACCATTCCAGTCCCCACACTCAACCATTCTAGCCCCACACTCAACCATTCTAGCCCCCACACTCAACCACTCCAGTCCCCACACTCAACCATTCCAGCCCCCACACTCAACCACTCCAGCCTCCACACTCAACCATTTCAGCCCCAACACTCAACCATTCCAACATCCACATTCAACCATTCCAGCCCCCACACTGAACCATTCCAACCCCCACACTCTACTTTTCAAGCCACCACACTCAACAATTCTAGCCTGCACACTCAACCATTCCAGCCCCCACACTCAACCATTCCAGCTTCAACACTCATCCTTTCTATCCCCCAAACTCAAACCATTCCAGACCCCACACTCAACCATTCTTGTCTCCACACTCAACCATTCCAGCTTAAACACTCAACCATTCCAGCCTCCACACTCAACCATTCCAGCCCCCACACTTAACCATTCCAGACCCCACACTCAACCATTCCAGCCCCCACACTCAACCACACCAGCCTCCACACTCAACCATTCCAGCCCCCAAACTCTACCATTCCAGTCCCAACACTCAACCATTCCAGCCCCACACTCAACCACTCCAGCCCCCACACTCAACCATTCCAACCCCAAAACTCAACAATTCCAGCCCCCACACTCAAGCATTCTAGCCTCAACACTCAACCATTCTAGCCTCCACACTCAACCTTTCTAGCCCCAACACTCAACCATTCCAGCCCCAACACTCAACCATTCTACCCTCAACACACAACCATTCTAGCCCCCACACTCAACCATTCCATACCCTGCACTCAACCATTCCAGCCCCCACACTCAACTATTACAGAACCCACACTCAACCAATCCAGCCCCAACACTCAACCATTCCATGCCCCACACTTAACCATTCCAGCTCCCACACTCAACCATTCCAGACCCCACACTCAACCATTACAACCCGACAATCAACCATTCTAGCCCCCACATTCAACCATTCTACACCTCACCCTCAACCATTCCAGACCCCACACTCAACCATTCCAGCCCCCACACTCAACCATTCCAGACCCCACACTTAACCATTCCCGACCCCACACTCAACCATTCCAACCCCAACACTCATCCATTCCGTGCCCCACACTCAACCACTCCAGCCCCCACACTCAACCCTACCAGCCACCACACTCAACCATTGCAAGCCCCACACTCAACCATTCCAGCCCCACACTCAAACATTCCAGCCCTCACACTCAACCATTCCGGCCCCCACACTCAACCATTCCAGCCCCCACACTCAACCATTTATGCCCCACACTCAACCATTCCTGCCCCACACTCAACCATTCCAGCCCCACACTCAACAATTCCAGCCCCCACACTCAACCACTCCAGCCCCACCATGCAACCACTCCAGACCCCACACACAACTATTCCAGCCCCCACACTAAACCATTCCATCCCCCACACTCAACCACTCCATCCCCCACACTCAACCATTCCAGCCTAAATACTCAACCATTCCAGCCCCCACTCAACCATTCCAGATCCCACACTCAACCATTCCAGCACCCACACTCAACCATTCCAGACTCCACACTCAAACATTCCAGCCCCCACACTCAACCACTCCAGCCCTCACACTCAACCATTCCAGCCCCCGCACTCAACCATTTAAGCCCCTCACTCAACCATTCCTGCCCACACTCCACCATTCCAGCCCCCACACTCAACCATTCCAGACCCCACACTCAACCATTCCAGCCCTCACACTCAACCATTCCAGACCCCACACTCATCCATTCCCGACCCCACACTCAACCATTCCAACCCCAACACTCAACCATTCCACGCCCCACACTCAACCACTCCAGCCCCCACACTCAACCATACCAGCCACCACACTCAACCATTGCAACCCCCACACTAAACCATTCCAGCCCCACACTCAAACTTTCCAGCCCTCACACTCAACCATTCCGGCCCCCACACTCAACCATTCCAGTCCGCGCACTCAACCATTTAAGCCCCGCACTCAACCATTCCTGCCCTACACTCAACCATTCCAGACCCCGCACTCAACCATTCCAGCCCCCAAATTCAACCATTCCAGCCCCCACACTCAACCACTCCAGCCCCCACACTCAACAATTCTAGCCTCTACACTCAACCATTCCAGACCCCACACTCAACCATTCCAGCCTAAACACTCAACCATTCCAGCCCCCACACTCAACCATTCCAGACCCCACACTCAACCATTCCAGCCCCCACACTCAACCACTCCAGCCTCCACAATCAACCATTCCAGCCCCCACACTCAACCATTCCAGCCCCAACACTCAATCATTCCAGCCCCACACTCAACCACTCCAGCCCCACACTCAACCATTCCAGCCCCACACTCAACCATTCCAGTCCCCACACTCAACCATTCCAGTCCCCACACTCCAACATTCCAGCCTCCACACTCAACCATTCCAGCCATAAACTCAACCATTCCATCCCCACACTCAACCATTACAACCCCACACTCAACCATTCTAGCCTCAACACTCAACCATTCCAGCCCCACACTCAACCATTCCAGCCTCCACACTCAACCATTCCAGACCCCGCACTCAACCATTCCAGCCGCCACACTCAATCATTCCAGCCTAAACACTCAACCATTCCAGCTCCCACACTCAACCATTCCATACCCCGCACTCAACCATTCCAGCCCCCACACTCATCCATTCCAGCCCCCACACTCAACCATTCTTGCCTCTACACTCAACCATTCCAGCCCCCACACTCAACCACTCCAGCCTCCACACTCAACCATTTCAGCCCCAACACTCAACCATTCCAACATCCACATTCAACCATTCCAGCCCCCACACTGAACCATTCCAACCCCCACACTCTACTTTTCAAGCCACCACACTCAACAATTCTAGCCTGCACACTCAACCATTCCAGCCCCCACACTCAACCATTCCAGCTTCAACACTCATCCTTTCTATCCCCCAAACTCAACCATTCCAGACCCCACACTCAACCATTCTTGTCTCCACACTCAACCATTCCAGCTTAAACACTCAACCATTCCAGCCTCCACACTCAACCATTCCAGCCCCCACACTTAACCATTCCAGACCCCACACTCAACCATTCCAGCCCCCACACTCAACCACACCAGCCTCCACACTCAACCATTCCAGCCCCCAAACTCTACCATTCCAGTCCCAACACTCAACCATTCCAGCCCCACACTCAACCACTCCAGCCACCACACTCAACCATTGCAACCCCCACACTAAACCATTCCAGCCCCACACTCAAACTTTCCAGCCCTCACACTCAACCATTCCGGCCCCCACACTCAACCATTCCAGTCCGCGCACTCAACCATTTAAGCCCCGCACTCAACCATTCCTGCCCTACACTCAACCATTCCAGACCCCGCACTCAACCATTCCAGCCCCCAAATTCAACCATTCCAGCCCCCACACTCAACCACTCCAGCCCCCACACTCAACAATTCTAGCCTCTACACTCAACCATTCCAGACCCCACACTCAACCATTCCAGCCTAAACACTCAACCATTCCAGCCCCCACACTCAACCATTCCAGACCCCACACTCAACCATTCCAGCCCCCACACTCAACCACTCCAGCCTCCACAATCAACCATTCCAGCCCCCACACTCAACCATTCCAGCCCCAACACTCAATCATTCCAGCCCCACACTCAACCACTCCAGCCCCACACTCAACCATTCCAGCCCCACACTCAACCATTCCAGTCCCCACACTCAACCATTCCAGTCCCCACACTCCAACATTCCAGCCTCCACACTCAACCATTCCAGCCATAAACTCAACCATTCCATCCCCACACTCAACCATTACAACCCCACACTCAACCATTCTAGCCTCAACACTCAACCATTCCAGCCCCACACTCAACCATTCCAGCCTCCACACTCAACCATTCCAGACCCCGCACTCAACCATTCCAGCCGCCACACTCAATCATTCCAGCCTAAACACTCAACCATTCCAGCTCCCACACTCAACCATTCCATACCCCGCACTCAACCATTCCAGCCCCCACACTCATCCATTCCAGCCCCCACACTCAACCATTCTTGCCTCTACACTCAACCATTCCAGCCCCCACACTCAACCACTCCAGCCTCCACACTCAACCATTTCAGCCCCAACACTCAACCATTCCAACATCCACATTCAACCATTCCAGCCCCCACACTGAACCATTCCAACCCCCACACTCTACTTTTCAAGCCACCACACTCAACAATTCTAGCCTGCACACTCAACCATTCCAGCCCCCACACTCAACCATTCCAGCTTCAACACTCATCCTTTCTATCCCCCAAACTCAACCATTCCAGACCCCACACTCAACCATTCTTGTCTCCACACTCAACCATTCCAGCTTAAACACTCAACCATTCCAGCCTCCACACTCAACCATTCCAGCCCCCACACTTAACCATTCCAGACCCCACACTCAACCATTCCAGCCCCCACACTCAACCACACCAGCCTCCACACTCAACCATTCCAGCCCCCAAACTCTACCATTCCAGTCCCAACACTCAACCATTCCAGCCCCACACTCAACCACTCCAGCCCCCACACTCAACCATTCCAACCCCAAAACTCAACAATTCCAGCCCCCACACTCAAGCATTCTAGCCTCAACACTCAACCATTCTAGCCTCCACACTCAACCTTTCTAGCCCCAACACTCAACCATTCCAGCCCCAACACTCAACCATTCTACCCTCAACACACAACCATTCTAGCCCCCACACTCAACCATTCCATACCCTGCACTCAACCATTCCAGCCCCCACACTCAACTATTACAGAACCCACACTCAACCAATCCAGCCCCAACACTCAACCATTCCATGCCCCACACTTAACCATTCCAGCTCCCACACTCAACCATTCCAGACCCCACACTCAACCATTACAACCCGACAATCAACCATTCTAGCCCCCACATTCAACCATTCTACACCTCACCCTCAACCATTCCAGACCCCACACTCAACCATTCCAGCCCCCACACTCAACCATTCCAGACCCCACACTTAACCATTCCCGACCCCACACTCAACCATTCCAACCCCAACACTCATCCATTCCGTGCCCCACACTCAACCACTCCAGCCCCCACACTCAACCCTACCAGCCACCACACTCAACCATTGCAAGCCCCACACTCAACCATTCCAGCCCCACACTCAAACATTCCAGCCCTCACACTCAACCATTCCGGCCCCCACACTCAACCATTCCAGCCCCCACACTCAACCATTTATGCCCCACACTCAACCATTCCTGCCCCACACTCAACCATTCCAGCCCCACACTCAACAATTCCAGCCCCCACACTCAACCACTCCAGCCCCACCATGCAACCACTCCACACCCCACACACAACTATTCCCGCCCCCACACCAAACCATTCCATCCCCACACTCAACCACTCCATCCCCCACACTCAACCATTCCAGCCTAAATACTCAACTATTCCAGCCCCCACACTCAACCATTCCAGATCCCACACTCAACCATTCCAGCACCCACACTCAACCATTCCAGACTCCACACTCAAACATTCCAGCCCCCACACTCAACCACTCCAGCCCTCACACTCAACCATTCCAGCCCCCGCACTCAACCATTTAAGCCCCTCACTCAACCATTCCTGCCCACACTCCACCATTCCAGCCCCCACACTCAACCATTCCAGACCCCACACTCAACCATTCCAGCCCTCACACTCAACCATTCCAGACCCCACACTCATCCATTCCCGACCCCACACTCAACCATTCCAACCCCAACACTCAACCATTCCACGCCCCACACTCAACCACTCCAGCCCCCACACTCAACCATACCAGCCACCACACTCAACCATTGCAACCCCCACACTAAACCATTCCAGCCCCACACTCAAACTTTCCAGCCCTCACACTCAACCATTCCGGCCCCCACACTCAACCATTCCAGTCCGCGCACTCAACCATTTAAGCCCCGCACTCAACCATTCCTGCCCTACACTCAACCATTCCAGACCCCGCACTCAACCATTCCAGCCCCCAAATTCAACCATTCCAGCCCCCACACTCAACCACTCCAGCCCCCACACTCAACAATTCTAGCCTCTACACTCAACCATTCCAGACCCCACACTCAACCATTCCAGCCTAAACACTCAACCATTCCAGCCCCCACACTCAACCATTCCAGACCCCACACTCAACCATTCCAGCCCCCACACTCAACCACTCCAGCCTCCACAATCAACCATTCCAGCCCCCACACTCAACCATTCCAGCCCCAACACTCAATCATTCCAGCCCCACACTCAACCACTCCAGCCCCACACTCAACCATTCCAGCCCCACACTCAACCATTCCAGTCCCCACACTCAACCATTCCAGTCCCCACACTCCAACATTCCAGCCTCCACACTCAACCATTCCAGCCATAAACTCAACCATTCCATCCCCACACTCAACCATTACAACCCCACACTCAACCATTCTAGCCTCAACACTCAACCATTCCAGCCCCACACTCAACCATTCCAGCCTCCACACTCAACCATTCCAGACCCCGCACTCAACCATTCCAGCCGCCACACTCAATCATTCCAGCCTAAACACTCAACCATTCCAGCTCCCACACTCAACCATTCCATACCCCGCACTCAACCATTCCAGCCCCCACACTCATCCATTCCAGCCCCCACACTCAACCATTCTTGCCTCTACACTCAACCATTCCAGCACCCACAATCAACCATTCCAGCCTCAGCACTCATCCATTCTAGCCCCCAAACTCAAGCATTCCAGACCCCACACTCAATCATTCCAGCCTAAACATTCAACCATTCCAGCCCCCAAACTCAACCATTCCAGCCCCACACTCAATCATTTCAGCCCTCACACTTAACCATTCCGGACCCCACACTCAACCATTCCAGCCCCCACACTCAACCATTTAAGCCCCACACTCAACCATTCCAGCCCCACACTCAACCATTCCAGCCTCCACACTCAACCATTCCAGCCTAAACACTCAACCATTCTAACCCCCAATCTCAACCATTCCAGACCCCACACTCAACCATTCCATCCCCCACACTCAACCATTCCAGACCCCACACTCAACCATTCCAGCCCCCACACTCAACCACTCCAGCCTCCACACTCAACCATTCCAGCCCCCACACTCAACCATTCCAGCCCCAACACTCAACCATTCCAGCCCCACACTCAACCACTTCAGACCCCACACTCAACCATTCCAGCCCCCACACTCAACTATTCCAGCCCCCACAGTCAACCACTCCAGCCCCCACACTCAACCATTCCAGCTGTGACGCACGTCAGCTCCCCAGCGACCACGAGGGGGTAGCGTGGCTCCCCATCCTCTTCTCCCCTCTCCCCAGGCAGTATTATTGGCTGTAGGTTATTGATTAAGTTCTAGTTTCTTCCTAGTGCAGCATAGTGTCACAGGTAGTCTAGAAATACTCTTTATTTTCACCTGTGACAATGCATTGTATATTAGTCCAGCTGTCATAGATTTAATGTATTAGATGACTCGTGGAAGTTGGAGAGTGTGAGTGAGTGAGAGAGAGAGTGAGAGAGAGAGAGAGAGAGAGAGAGAGAAATCAGAGCTTGGTGGTATCGGCGGATTGATATCGTGTAACTTGATTAGTTACGTCATCTCTCGGGTGCCTGATTCGTCGCCGGGCTCCTCCCTCCTGCCCCGTCACCGCTTTCCCGCCGCATCGGGAATGGGTGCGCCTACACGCACGCACTCCCTTGTGACTTCCACGGGCAGAGCTCCTCTTAGTGCTGTACCGCTAACATCCCCTTGCAATCTATCAGCCCACCTCACCCCCCTATTGCGAACTTTCTCTACCACTGCTTACCTTCTTCTCTCTGTATATCCTACTATTAATTAACTGCCCTTTCCCTTGACGTTGATTTCATATATCCGTCACTGTATTATACAGCGAGCTCTCAGAGATATTATATGTACGTAGTTAGGCATTTTGGATCAGAGGGTTATCCATTTTGGCTTGGGGAGGTTTGACATACACATTGTGTTGCCCCTACCTTATTTTCTTGGGTGTCTGCCAGGTTAGTCGATGCTAGACTGGGGAGAGGCTATCAGGTTGCAGTTTCCTATGAGCATAGACTTCGTTGAGCCTATGCAACTGTACCGGATACCTGCGGAGGCCTAGGTCATTTACTTGTTTGTGTACCTTAGAGCCTAGCACTGTGTTGGCGTGAGGGCGTTTGCCTAGTCCACCCAGCATTGTGCTAGCTCGTTAGCTTTTGACTTAGGAGGGTCGCCAGGAGAGAACCAGGTACACGAGACCTGGATCTCTCAAGAGAGCACCCCGTCATTTAATGTAACTAGGTGCACAGACTTGAGAACGACACTAGGCTACCGAGCAGGTGGCTCGGCCCAGGTAGCCTAGCCTACGACTCCCTTGCTAGACTTCGTCCACCTGGCAGACCCCCGATTAGGGTTTATAATCTCATTGTGTATATGTGTGTAGCATTATTGATCCTTATGTTTATAGTAAGTCATGATTGTTGCTGAGAGACCCAACCAGAGCAGGCTTGTGCTTGGTGGGAGAAAGCACATCTTTTTGTGGTTAGAGTTTAGACTGCCAACTGTATTATAATTACACCTGTGCCAGATAACACCGTATGTCCCTACACTATATATGTTCCCACAGTAATAATTCACAGTTCAGAATCCGATACGTACTTCTTAGTTGCATCTGACTTTTGCAGAAGATTCCTGCATGATGCTTTAGGACTTTCTGTGTTTCACTTTCTTTCAGACAGGAGTGACAGTTTACTGATTATTTAACGTAATGTTAATTATCCTTCTTCTAGTTTGCTATTAAATCGTTGCTGCGATTTAATTACGCTATCTATCTTTTTCCTTGTATACTTTAATAAAGTAATCGTATGTTGTATGAGTAAAGGCTGCTTCAGTGATCATCAGCCGATAGTGTGCAACTTTTACCGAGTCATAGGATACCTCGTTGTCCAGGCACGACTCAGGGCGGTATAGGTGTTTTGTTCTCCAGTGGTTAAGGCAGGGGTTGAACTAGTGTTACCTTTGTTGCATTTAGCCTTATCTAGTCCAATGATGAAGAGCCCCATGTCTTGCAGAACTTGGATCGTAACAAATGGCGACCTTGCTTAGGATTTTGTGAACTTAAGAAATACTGTGGGAGTATAGTTATAATTTTTTTTATTGAGGAATACAGTGGACACAGATTTTTTTTGGCAAGCAGTATAACACATAAAGAGGCTTCAGATAACTTTAAGTGAATAGGTGCTTGCATAAGAGATTATAGAAACTTTTTTTTTTTATAAACTTGCACACTTCTCAGTATACACCATGTCTAGCAACAGCTCAGTTAACGGGGATAATCAGACAGTACAGCCTACGGGTGTTGAGCAGCTGCAGGAATTTAATGATGGCATCAGAGTTATTAATTGTGAGGCTGATGCGAGGAAGTTTGTGGAGATACCAGTAACAGCGAGTCGGTTGGAGGGGATTGATCGCTATGGTCTGCGATGTTTGGCCACGGTCCTGGAGCGTGTCGGCTTTGGCAGCATGTCTAAGAGTGACCTGGTGGCTTGTATGTTGGGTGGTGGCAGTGGGTTGCAGGGTGGAGCGGGGGCTTGGGAGCCTTTATCCAAGCCTCCCTTCCACTCTACTCCTATTGCGCCCCCTAGGTTACCAGACCTTGGCACGCTTCCGCAATCTGATAGTCGCTGGCAGCATGGTTTGTCCCTGGGTGAGCCACTGGGTGGGTCTCCTATAATTGCTCCTCCCCCTCAGGGTTTGACTGCTAATATGTTTGTCGGGAATTTAGATAGCGAGGTTAAATTGCGTATCACTGGTACATGAAATAACCCAACAAATAGTTATAATATAATTACCAACGACGTAGTCGTCGATGGGTGTAATCCAGTCCCCCACACACGGCTAATTCAATTGCATGACATGTAGGAATGTTCACATAATACAATATCGATACAATGAACTTAGCTTAGAGGACTGGTGATGTAGGACTGTTGTTATAGATTAATAATTGTAGCACATGGTGAACTGTGGGTTGAGTCAGAGTCGGGGGGGGGGTGGGGGGGAGATGTTGGTTGTATGGTGTTGATTGAGAGACTAAAGGGCCGGCGTCCGATCGCTTCGCGAATTACATATGGCTGCCGGCTCATAATAATTATAACCCATAACTTGGTTTCATGATACATCTAGAGCTGATGTAGATATTTATACATTACAGTTAATACTTAACATATACTTAAGAATAAACTACAATACACAAAGAACCAGCCGAAATCGTACATGCGATACGATACCGGCAAATTCAAATGTCCTATTGGACCTAAAACTGTCGGGATCATTACCCTATTCCCGACATATTGCCCGCCACCAAATTGATATACAGGAGCTATATACAGAGAACAACCAAAGGACATCGAAGTCAAAGATCACCTTGTTTGATCTTTGATCTCCAAAGATCCACGGAACTCATAGCCGCCCTCCTTTTGGGACGAGCGCCACCTGAAGCCTGAGGAGGATCATCCTTCTCATCATCAGCTGCCCCACCTTGAGGAGCACTGTCACCAGCACTCTCCCACGGAGGTGTATCAGTAGAGACGCCAGGATCATCCGGCAGTTCTACATCCTGCTCCAGGGGATATAACCTTACGACTGGGCGAGTAGTAACCCCAGTCGAAGTTCGTATTCTAGCAACCCTTATAAGACCATCAATGCCCTGGAACAAATCGATAATCCTCCCAAGCTTCCAAAATAACCTAGGACGCTCATCATGAATCAGGACGATATCCCCGATACGAGGCCATCGTTGATTCGTCCCTTTGATCTTATTAGAGTGATGCTCGCGAAGAGACAGCAAATATTCTTGGGTCCACCGTTTCCATAGATCGTCGGACACCTTGTTTACATACTGGAAGCGACGACGTGTGGCGTCAGCATTTCCGAACGTAGGGTCATGCAGATCTTCGTCATTTACGGACGATCTAGGAAAGGTATTAAGGGTTAGTCTACGTGTTAGCATAGAAGGCGAAATGGGTAAGAGGTCATCAACATCTGCCGAGGTATAGGTCAAGGTCCTGTCGTTGACTGACATCTCAATCTCTATTAAGATGGTTTGCAACTCCCGTCTGGTCACCAGTGCCCTTCCTAATACCTTCTTCATGGCAGATTTGACGATACCGATAGTTCTCTCCCAAATCGCCCCGAACCATGGTGCACGTGCTGGTATAAATCTCCACTGACAACCCTTTCCAGTGAGGGTAGCTACTACCTGCGGGTCATCCATTAAACTCTGGAGATATTTAGAGGCCCCGACAAAACAAGTCGCATTATCGCTCATAATAAATTGAGGGAAACCATTGCGGCCTGCAAAGCGTCTTAGAGCATGCAAAAACCCCTCACTGGATAGGTCGTCAATCAATTCAATATGAATCGCTCTGGTTACCGCACATGTGAATAGGACGGCATATACCTTTGTGATATTACCGGGCGATTCTCTAACATGAATCGCTCCGGTGTAGTCTACTCCGGTTACCTGAAATGGTTCAGTCCTTTGTACCCTGAACTCAGGCAAGGGAGGTAGATCAACTGGGGAGTAAGGCTTACCCTGTAATCTTTTACAGATAGTACAGCTATTGTGGATCCCTTTAATTGCTTGTCGCATCTTAGGGATCCACCAACGTTGTCGCATATACGCCAGAACATAATTTACGCCAAAATGTAGGCAGGTCCTATGGCATTGGCGAATCAACAGTTTGGTAATCAAATGAGAGGAGCTAAGGAGGACAGGATATATCGCAGAATCAATAATGTCCGCCTTTTGTATCCTGCCTCTACACTTAATTATGCCTCCTTCCATATATAATCCTAGCTGCCTCATTAAGTTTGAGGGTTTGGCCTTTGACTCCTTGCTCAGGATTTGATGTTCAGTAGGATAAGATTCCTTTTGTACTAAACATATTAGTTTTGCTTCTGCTGATCTCAATTCATGGAGTCTGATATGCTTCGAATCTTCACTAAGGAAAGACCCGTGAGCCCGACTTCTCATGTTGTTAATGAAACGGTATATCCATGCAAATACCCGTATTACTTGATCATAGCTGCCGTAACGTTCCCACTCTACCAACTTGTTATCCTGATGTGTAGTACTCACATTCGAACTACTTAACACATCATCTTGGGGCCGACTTGAAGGATCAGATATGCATTCCCTGAAATCCTGAGGCCATTCAGTTGGAGATATAAGCCATGGAGGTCCATGCCACCAAATAGAGGACGACATAAACTGTTGCGCCGAGATCCCCCGGGAAATTATGTCACTGGGGTTATCCCTGGTGCTCACATAGCGAAATTTAGCTGTAGGAACTAAGTTATGTATCTCATCAGTGCGATTAGAAACATAAACAGGTAACACTTTCTGTCTGTGTACCCATGAAAGTGCTATTTGACTGTCGCTCCAGACATAGACGTTATTAATCTGTAGTATGTCTGCATAAGCATCCAGTGTAAACTTTATTAGACGAGCAGACAGAAGCAATGCAGTAAGTTCTAATTTAGGAACTGTAATCTTCTTGATAGGGGCTACTTTGGCCTTTGCCATAGCCAGCGTCGCTTTACTACCATTGCATATGTATATGGCAGTACCGTACACACTATTACTAGCATCAGAAAAGGCATGTAGATCCACCTGTTGACCACTAATAACCTGACGATTAAGTTGGACCTTGCAACATGTGGAAAGGTCCGACCGAATTAACCGCCAAGTATCTTGTAACTCAGTCGGGAGGGGCGTGTCCCAGTCTAGTTTTAGCCGCCACAGATGCTGTAAAAACATACGAGCACGGATAGTTAAAGGCAGCAAAAAACCTAGGGGATCAAACAACCTCGCTGACAAGCTTAAGCAGTTTCGCTTGGTCATAAGCTCACTGCCGCATGGGGTGTGACAGAAGGATATACAATCTGTGGTAGTGTCCCATTTGTGGCCTAAAAACTTCACCTCACTATTCTCAGTAGCTACACCGTCAGAAGCAAATTGACCTTTCAAAAGACCACTATTAGTGGCCCATTCTCTTAAGTATAAATGAGCCTTGGCAAATATATCGCGGATCTCCCAGCATCTTTCGAGCAATAAATCTTCATCGTCTCCAGTGCCCTGAAGATTGTCCACATAGATCCCCTGCTTGATCTCATTCTTGAAGTCAGGATCTAGTCCAGCCTCCTCAAGATGACGCAAGATAGTAGCGTTGAGAAGGAACTGGGAACAGGTCGCCCCGAATAAGACGACTCTGAACCTGTAGACCAGATACTCTGAATCTAGATCCATTGGGTCCCGCGGCCATAAAAATCTTGTCGAGTCCCTGTCTTCAAGATGGAGTTGAAGCATCAGGAAGGCCTTCTCAATATCGGCTACCCATGCAAACTTATGACATCTGAAGTCGCAACATAATTTGCGCGAGATCAGAGACCAGGGACGGACCCGTGTAAAGACAATCATTCAGGCTATAGGAGCGATCACTGGATTTAGAAGAGCAGTCATACACAATAAGAACAGGAGTGGTGGAACTGCCCCTTTTAATCCCATGGTGAGCAAGGTAATGGATGTTATCCCCATACTCACTGAGATCTACTCTTTCCACAAATCCACGTTGTACCTGCTCGTTTAGTACGGTCGCATAAGTCTCGCAATAATTTGGATCCTTGAAAAACTGCTTCTGAAGGCCACGTAACCTACCAGGTGCTAGATGGAAATTAGTAGGTAATTTACTCTTGTTAACATTCCAAGGGAGCCTTACCACATACTGACCTCTGCCAGAGTCATACGTTACAGTCTCTTCATACGAGCTTAACGCTAGCTTGGACTCACGATCAAGTTCATGTGGGTCAATTCTAATATTGTCCAAGTCCCATAGCTTATCTATATCAGTACATGTATTATCAGGCACATTTGGCCTAATATATTTATCTATGGGGATTACTGCTACCTTGAGGACCGTAACCACCTCCACCTGTGTGTCTTTAGAGGAAGTGGCATAGGATCCAGAAATGGCATACCCTTGGATCGTGGGGAGCATTATTAGCTTATCTACCCGCCGATATCCAGGGTGAACCAGGTCGTAGTAATAATCAGCTCCGACCAGTAGCATAATACCATTGTTAGCAGAGAGTTGATCATCAGCCAGTTTATAACCCTTGCTTCTGAGATATTTCAAATGTGGTTGAATCTCTGATGCTATATAGAAACTGGGTAGTGTGTCGACCACAACAGCCCTGATGGGACATACCTTTCTTCTACAAACATAAGAAATCTCCACGATGATATCATAGTCACTGGAATCTATTTCACCAGTGAAACCATGGAGACGCAAATTCTCTTGACCCTTGCTGGTACACTTGAGCTGGGGTAATGATGACCGCAGAACGAATGACCTCTGTGAGCACTGGTCAAGTAAGGTGCGCGTCATTATAGTATTATTATTACTCCCCACTACTGGCAGCATCATAGTAGGAAGCAATTGACATTCTCGAGAAGCAATGGACATGGCAGATACTTTATCACCCTCGCTCTTACCTTTCTCATGTGACTCTTTGGGGGTTCTCCCCTTTTCTTTGCCGTTGTGCCGATCAGACTGGGTGCAAAGGGAAAACCAATGTTTCCCCTTGCAATACTTACAAGGTTTGATGTAGGAATTGGTGCAATTACTGTTGAAGTGGTCTCTTGCCAGACAGCTGGTACATAACTTAAGCGATTTAGCCTGGCCAATCTTCTGTGTAGCCTTAGGATACTTAGGACAGTGGTACCACAGATGACCGTGGACACTGCACAACTTGCAACCTAATGGTATTGGCCTTTTCTGTTTAGGAGAAGTCTGTACCGGGAAAGCTGCAGTAGATGGCGACATCTCCACTTGTCGGTAGTGTCCAGTACTCTCCATATTGAAGACTTCAGTCTGGTACACCTGCACCAACGCTTCCAAGTTTAGTGGAGAGTCGCTTAGTTGTCGTCTTAAGATTTCCCTAAGGGGAGAGGGTATCTTATTCAAGATATTAACACTAAATATTTCCTCCTTGGTGATGGCCATTGTCTCCATAGATCGGAGGAGGCTCTCAAAGGAGGCATAGTACTCTTTTAGGTCTGTCACATCATAGGATGGAGGATCTAGCGTGAAGAATTTGGTAATCACCGCGGTCTTGATGACTTCCTCTCTCCCGTAAGTTCTCTTTAGCAACTCCACTGCAGACTCGTAGCTTGTAGCTTCTAGCTTGTACCCACCGATCACCTTCAATGCCTCCCCTTTCAATTGACCACGGAGATATGTGAACCTTTGGATGGATGTGAGTGTTTTATTATGATGGATGGAACACTAAAAAATATCCCAAAATCCAGTCCAGGTAGCCGAATCCCCGGAAAAGGTAGGCAAAGTAAGCTTCGGCAGGTTAAAACCAGTCGCCCTTGGTGTACCGGTATCCTTAACAGAGGTTAATTCTTGGGTGGAAGATAGTCTGGCTAAGGCTGTATTAACATCCTCAAAGTACTCAAGATCTGCCGACATTTCTTCTTCCACATCGTCAGTACCTGTCAATAAACCATATACCTGCTGAGCATAACTATCATAAGTAGCTAGCGATTTAGTAACAGTAGCGAATTTACCCTTTATTTGATCAGCCGTGGCACTTAATAAAAATTCATCAAGATCTCTTAAACACCTATTTAAACTTCCCTTCATCCCTCCCTTAAGAATCTTAAGTTTTTCAAATCTGTCATCGTTAAGGTCTAATTTTCAGCAACTTAAACTATAATGAGGTCAGACTACAAACCGTTAATCGCTTAGGAATCAACAGCGGCAAACCCCCATTACTTAAGAATTTTACTCATAACTAGACAAAAGAATTAAATACTAAATCCATTAAAAGAAAGGGTAAGGTGAAGCACTAACTATTGAAAGGCTATTATGAAATTGAAATATAAAAGGTCACATGAGAACCCTCCCCACCAGCAAAATTAAAAATGAGTCTCACAATGACAAAACACAATGAACACCACAGGCACACCACCAATGCGAAATGAACAGCCACCACAGACACCTGCAGGCCCAGACTGCCCAGCCTAGCCTAGCTTAGCCTACCAGCGCGAAATGGTGCCCGACGAAATTACCCCTACCCCAATCACCAGCCCAGCTAACCCACCATAAAAAGGCCAAGGAACACACGCCCAAAAAATCTGGAAACGAGCCCCAAAAAAGATAGGGACGGCGCCGAAATGGTAAAAAACACGAGGGAAGAAGCTGGGTCTAAACTAGGGAACGGCAGTCGGCCTAACAACGCGCGAGGCGGCAGCCATTTGTAAGCCCACAAGCGTCAAGGAAGCAAACAAAACGGTACTACGGTAAGGAAGCCTTAGGGTTCGAAGGACCATTATTT
The DNA here is from genome assembly GCA_032716605.1 of Paralithodes platypus. Lineage (NCBI taxonomy): Eukaryota > Metazoa > Arthropoda > Malacostraca > Decapoda > Lithodidae > Paralithodes > Paralithodes platypus. The sequence continues at coordinate 2,861,291 of CM064563.1, forward strand.
GTCGGGAATTTAGATAGCGAGGTTAAATTGCGTATCACTGGTACATGAAATAACCCAACAAATAGTTATAATATAATTACCAACGACGTAGTCGTCGATGGGTGTAATCCAGTCCCCCACACACGGCTAATTCAATTGCATGACATGTAGGAATGTTCACATAATACAATATCGATACAATGAACTTAGCTTAGAGGACTGGTGATGTAGGACTGTTGTTATAGATTAATAATTGTAGCACATGGTGAACTGTGGGTTGAGTCAGAGCCGGGGGGGGGGGGGGGGAAGATGTTGGTTGTATGGTGTTGATTGAGAGACTAAAGGGCCGGCGTCCGATCGCTTCGCGAAATTACATATGGCTGCCGGCTCATTATAATTATAACCCATAACTTGGTTTCATGATACATCTAGAGCTGATGTAGATATTTATACATTACAGTTAATACTTAACCTATACTTAAGAATAAACTACAATACACAAAGAACCAGCCGAAATCGTACATGCGATACGATACCGCCAAATTCAAATGTCCTATTGGACCTAAAACTGTCGGGATCATTACCCTATTCCTGACAATGTTGTTACAACTGGAGTTGGCTAAGATCCAGCGTGAAGTTGAGATGGCTAAGATTCAGGCTGAGGAGAGGGCGGAGATGTCTAAGATTCAGGCTGAGGAGAAGGCTGAGATGGCTAAGATCCAACGTGAAGTTGAGATGGCTAAGATTCAGGCTGAGGAGAGGACAGCATGCCGTGAGGCAGAGTTGCAGATTGAAGCAACTAGGTACTGTGCTGAGATGGATGTTGAGAAATCTAGGGTGGAGACAACAGGGCGGCAACTCGGTTCTGGGAATCATGGGTCTGAGTCTTTATCGCACTTGCTTAAATTAGTCCGTGTTCGATGAGTCTGGTGTGACTGAGTTTTTTGCACGGTTTGAGAAGAAGTGTCGGGAGCATGAGTGGCCGGAGATTAAGTAGGCAGCCCTTGTATCATCAAAGCTTGTTGGGAAAGGTCTCAAGGCATATGACTCGCTGTCATTGGAGGACTGTACTAACTATGTGGTGTTGAAGGAGGCTGTGCTCCGGGCCTATGAATTGCAACCAGAAACCTACAGGTTGAAATTTCGGGGCGTTGTAAAGAGCAAGGAGAGCTCTTTCCTTGAACATACCCGAGAACTGACTGACACTATGAGGAACTGGCTCCGGTCTGAGAATGCGACAACAGTTGATCAGGTTAAGCAGTTATTTTTGTTGGAGCAGTTCTTCCGGTGCACAGGCAGCGACCTGACATTAAACCTGAAGGAAAAATGCCCTAAGACCGTAGAGGAGGCTGTTAAGCTTGCTGACCTCCGGCTTTCTTTGATTCGTGGGTGCGGGTCTGCTCATCGAAGTGAGGCATGTAACAAGGGGCATAACACTCCACCCCCCAAAGTCAATGAAACACAAAATAACACTGTAAAAAGTAAGAGCAATGATACCCATTATAACTACAAACACAAAACCGTCCCGTTTTCAAAGGGGCAGGGCCCTTCCCCACCACCTCAAGGGGGGAAGTCTAGTAGTGAAGTGAAATGTTTTAAATGTCAGAAGGTGGGTCACTTTGCACGTACATGTCCGAGTAATATTCCTGCTAAGCCTGTGTCTTTGGTTCGCAACATGGGGGTGTCTCTGAGTTCTTCTTCACCTGCCCGGGGTAGGTCGTCAGTTGCGGGGACACAGCCTGTGAAGAAGGGTTTGGAGGGCTCGACACCTGTCCAAGACACTTTTTGCAGCCATCGAGGGCTCGGGCATGTGAGCTGGGGAACTAAACATCAGGTCAAATTGTTGCGTGACACTGGGGCATCACAGACACTTCTTAAAAATTTCACAGGCAAACCTATAAACGCGGCTCGGGTTGTTGTGGTACAGGGGATCAATGCTACCAGGTCATACCCGTTGATCAGGTTGGAGGTGGAGGTAGATGGTGTGTGTCGTGAACTTGATGTTGGGATTGTAGAGAGCTTGCCAGTTGAGGGCGTCGACCTCCTTCTGGGCAACAACTTTGCGGTGCTCACTTCGGAGGTTCCACCCTTAGTTGTTGCCGAGAGGGCGGCCGACGTTAATAGGGAGAATCGGGAGTGGGTCGAGAGATGTCAGCTTAAACAGATGGCCTGTGCAGTCACCCGTTCTCGCGCGTCAGTTCAGTCACAACCATTGTCTCAGTCTTCAGATCAGCGGAGGAAAAGTCTGAGGAAAGTAGCTAAAGGTGGATTTCAGGGTGTTGATTCCGCGGCTCTTCTGAGGGACTCAGTATTGGCACCATTATTATTGTCTGGAGTGGACCCTGAGCCTGTATCACTGGGTGAACAGGCAGGGCCAGTGAAGACTCCATGGCAGAGCCGTTTTGTAGCCAGGCAAGATCGGGTCTCTAAGTCTAGTATCGGTGAGGGTAACAAGGTGCTCCGGGAGCAGCTTGATGCGTTGACACCTGCAGATATCAGTAGACTTCAGATTGAAGACCCTGAGCTCCAAAGTTACAGTAATGGCGCAATGGACCTCGAAGAAGATGGAGATGCTAAGCCGGGGGATTTCTTCCGTTAGGAGAGAATTTTGTACAGACGGTATCTAGACCCCAAATCGAATTGGGAGGGTGGTGTGAGGGTAGTAGACCAGCTGGTTGTGCCGAGTGGGTGTCGCGAAAACCTACTGCGGTTGGCTCATGATGTGCCAGTGGCAGGGCACCTGGGGGTCAGTAAGACGGTAGCGGCGTTGGGTAGATTGTTCTGGTGGCCAGGGATGAGAGCAGATGTTGGTGCATGGGTTGCAGGGTGTGTAACGTGCCAGACTGTAGGAAAGCCCAACCAGGTGATACCCAAGGCTCCATTGTACCCCATTCCTGTCATTGGGCTGCCTTTTAGTAAGATAGTTGTGGACATGGTTGGCCCTCTACCACCTACTAGTGCTGGGAATAAATTCTTATTGACTATAATGGATGTTGCTACCTGATACCCGGATGCATACCCCATGCGTAATGGCTCCGCTAAGACTGTGGTCAAGAACTTGCTGCTTTACTGTTCAAGATACGGGTACCCGCGAGAAGTGCAGTCAGACCAGGGGTCAAATTTCACTTCGAACCTATTCCAACAAACTCTCCAGCAGCATGGCATATGCTCTGTCGTTTCATCTGCCTATCACCCCGAGAGTCAGGGGGCACTTGAGAGGTGGCACTCGACCCTCAAGAGTATGCTTAAATGTTACTGCTTGGAGAATGGCAAGGAGTGGGATCTGGGGCTGCCTTATGTGTTGTTCGCGGCGAGAGAGGTATCTGGTGAGAGTTTGGGTTTCAGCCCCACCCAGCTTGTTTTTGGCCATAACGTCAGGGGTCCACTGTCCATGGTGAAAGAGATATGGGAAGGTCTGCAGAAACCATGCTCAGCGTTGAAGTACGTTCTCGAGAGTCGTGAAAGGATGGTAAATTGTATGGAGTCGACAGGGAGGAATTTGGTAGACTCTCAGGCGAAAATGAAGGACTGTTACGATGTGAAGACGAAGCTCCGGGAGTTTGGGGTGGGGCAGGAGGTTATGTTGTTGCTGCCTCTGCCAGGTCATCCACTGTCAGCAAAGTATACGGGTCCTTATTTTGTCACTAAGAAGCTGTCGGACCTAGATTATCTTGTTGCAACCCCTGACCGGCGTAAGAAACATCAATTATGCCATGTGAACTTGATGAAGGAGTTTGTGAGGCGCCCCTCAGAGCCTCTCACTGTCCCCGTGTTGGTTTGCAGCAGCCAAGGTGGAGAAGGAGGGGGGGATAGTCATGCTCTGGGGGAAGATAGCTGGGATTGCCATGTTTCTGCGGAACAGTGGGCGGGGAATTGTGTTCAGGTGGCAGAGCAGGCGATCGAGCACCTGCCTGAGCACCAGCGTGCAGCCGTGCGCCACCTGTTCCAGTCATACCCCGCTGTTTTCGCGGAACACCCAGGCCTCACAACTCAGACGGTGCATGATGTTGACGTGGGAGACAACCCGCCCTTCAAGTCAATGCCTTATCGTGTGCCTCCTATCAAATTGCCAGCCCTCCGGGAAGAGCTGAGGTATATGATAGAGAGAGGGCTGATTAAGGAAGGGCCGGTGCGTTGGACCTCCCCGGTAACTCTGCAGCCTAAGCCAGACGGGAAGGTGCGTTTCTGTGTAGACTTTCGCAGACTTAATGGCTTGACCGCCACCAATCCTTACCCCATTCCTCGCGTCGATGACAGTGTTGACAAAATCGGGAATGCCACATACCTCACCAAGGTCGACCTGGTGAAGGGTTATTGGCAGGTGCCCCTGTCTGCGCGAGCGAAGGAGGTATGCGGCTTTTGTGTGGACGGCAAGACATATATGTGCAATGTCATGCTTTATAGGTTGAAAAACGCACCTGCTACCTTCCAAAGTCTGATGAATGATATTGTTAGTGACATTCCCAATTGTACTGTATATCTCGATGATGTCATTGTCTATGATACTGATTTTGGTAGTCACTGCGAGCATCTTAATATCTTGTTTCGGAAGCTGTGTGAAGCTGGGTTGGTCGTGAACCTGGGGAAATGCAACTTTGTGCAGGCAACTGTGCAGTATCTTGGCTTTGTGGTAGGTTTGGGATGGGTGTCCCCCCCCCCAGAGCAAGATACTGGCCATCGATCGGTTTCCCAGGCCAACCACCAAGCGTCAGATCATGCGCTTTCTAGGCATGATAGGCTACTACAGACGCTTTATACAAGGGTATTCGACTGTTCTTGCTCCCCTGACTGACCTTTTGGCAAAGACGGTGAAGTTTCGGTGGTCGCCTGAGTGTGAAAAGGCGTTTGGGTTAGTGAAGCACTTACTATGCACCCATCCTATTCTCAGGGCGCCGGGCTTTACAAGGAGTTTTCAGCTGGCGACAGACGCCAGTGGTGTTGGGGCCGGTGCAGTTCTCTTGCAAACGGACGACGAGGGTCTGGAGCACCCCGTCAGCTTTTACTCTAAAAAGTTCAACTCCGCTCAGAGGAACTATTCTACCATCGAGAAAGAGTTGTTGGCAATTGTGCTTGCTTTGAAGCACTTTGAGGTGTATGTTCCAGCCTTCGGCCCGGTCGTGGTCATTTACACAGATCATCACCCTCTAAAGTTCCTCAACCAGTTCCACAACCGGAACATGCGGCTGACACGGTGGTCACTTATGCTCCAAGAATACAATCTTGATATCAGGCATAATGCCGGTTGTGGTAACGTTATAGCTGACTGTCTTTCGAGGGTGGAGGACAAAGGGTAGATGGCCACAGGTTGTGTGGGTTGCGTGGAGGAAAATAGGCTACATATATTTAAAGCCGAACAAAAACAACAATAAAATTTAAAAATCAACATAAAAACTCTTTCTGTTATAGTAAATTTAAGTATGTTTTGTTACAGCTGAAGCACTAGCTATTAGTGGGCTGAGTTTCGTAGAACTCACTTTCGGAGCGTAACAATTTTAAGTTTTGCTATTGTGTTGAGGGGGTAAATATGTAAGTTTGTTTCATTTTATAAGTAATTTTTTTTTGTGAAACCTATATGCTGTATTATTGTGCTGGGGTGGGGAGGTTAGGTGACGTGTGCCGATTTCAGATATCAGAACTTGCCTAATGTTAAGTGTCTAATATCTTGGGGGGGGGGGGGGGGGGGTGACGCACGTCAGCTCCCCAGCGACCACGAGGGGGTAGCGTGGCTCCCCATCCTCTTCTCCCCTCTCCCCAGGCAGTGTTATGGGCTGTAGGTTATTGATTAAGTTCTAGTTTCTTCCTAGTGCATCTTAGTGTCACAGGTAGTCCAGAAATACTCTTTATTTTCACCTGTGACAATGCATTGTATTTTATTCCAGCTGTCATAGATTTAATGTATTAGATGACTCGTGGAAGTTGGAGAGTGTGAGTGAGTGAGAGAGAGAGAGAGAGAGAAATCAGAGCTTGGTGGTATCGGCGGATTGATATCGTGTAACTTGATTAGTTACGTCATCTCTCGGGTGCCTGATTCGTCGCCGGGCTCCTCCCTCCTGCCCCGTCACCGCTTTCCCGCCGCGTCAGGAATGGGTGCGCCTACACGCACGCACTCTCTTGTGACTTCCACGGGCAGAGCTCCTCTTAGTGCTGTACCGCTAACATCCCCTTGCAATCTATCAGCCCACCTCACCCCCCTATTGCGAACTTTCTCTACCACTGCTTACCTTCTTCTCTCTGTATATCCTACTATTAATTAACTGCCCTTCCCCTTGACGTTGATTTCATATATCCGTCACTGTATTATACAGCGAGCTCTCAGAGATATTATATGTATGTAGTTAGGCATTTTGGATCAGAGGGTTATCCATTTTGGCTTGGGGAGGTTTGACATACTCATTGTGTTGCCCCTACCTTATTTTCTTGGGTGTCTGCCAGGTTAGTCGATGCTAGACTGGGGAGAGGCTATCAGGTTGCAGTTTCCTATGATCATAGACTTCGTTGAGCCTATGCAACTGTACCGGATACCTGCGGAGGCCTAGGTCATTTTCTTGTCTGTGTACCTTAGAGCCTAGCACTGTGTTGGCGTGAGGGCGTTTGCCTAGTCCACCCAGCACTGTGCTAGCTCGTAAGCTTTTGACTTAGGATGGTCGCCAGGAGAGAACCAGGTACACGAGACCTGGATCTCTCAAGAGAGCACCCCGTCATTTAATGTAACTAGGCGCACAGACTTGAGAACGACACTAGGCTACCGAGCAGGTGGCTCGGCCCAGGTAGCCTAGCCTACGACTCCCTTGCTAGACTTCGTCCACCTGGCAGACCCCCGATTAGGGTTTATAATCTCATTGTGTATGTGTGTAGCATTATTGTTCCTTATGTTTATAGTAAGTCGTGATTGTTGCTGAGAGACCCAACCAGAGCAGGCTTGTGCTTGGTGGGAGAAAGCACATCTTTTTGTGGTTAGAGCTTAGACTGCCGACTGTTTTATAATTACACCTGTGCCAGATAACACCGTATATCCCTACACTATGTATGTTCCCACAGTAATAATACACAGTTCAGAATCCGATACGTACTTCTTAGTTGCATCTGACTTTTGCAGAAGATTCCTGCATGATGCTTTAGGACTTTCTGTGTTTCACTTTCTTTCAGACAGGAGTGACAGTTTACTGATTATTTAACGTAACGTTAATTATCCTTCTTCTAGTTTGCTATTAAATCGTTGCTGCGATTTAATTACGCTATCTATCTTCTTCCCTGTATACTTTAATAAAGTAATCGTATGTTGTATGAGTATAGGCTGCTTCAGTGATCATCAGCCTATAGTGTGCACCTTTTACCGAGTCATAGGATACCTCGTTGTCCAGGCACGACTCAGGGCGGTATAGGTGTTTTTTTCTCCAGTGGTTAAGGCAGGGGTTAGAACTAGTGTTACTGTTGTTGCATTTAGCCTTATCTAGTCGAATGATGAAGAGCCCCGAGTCTTGCAGAACTTGGATCGTAACACAGCCTAAACACTCAACCATTCCAGCCCCAACACTCAACCATTCCAGATCCCCAACTCAACCATTCCAGCCCCCACACTCAACTACTCCAGCCACCACACTCAACCATTCCAGCCACACATTCAACCATTCCAGTCCCCACACTCAACGACTCCAGCCCCACCACTCAACCACTCCAGACCCCACACTCAACCATTCCATCCCCCACACTCAACCATTCCATCCCCCACACTCAACCCCTCCAGCCCTCACACTCAACCATTCCAGCCCCCACACTCACCACTCAAGACCCCACACTCAACCACTCCAGCCCCCACACTCAACCATTCCAGCCCCCACACTCAACCATTCCAACATCCACACTCAACCATTCCAGCCCCCACACTCAACCATTCCAACCCCCACACTCTACCTTTCAAGCCACCACACTCAACCATTCCAGACCCACACTCAAACATTCCAGTCCCCACACTCAACCATTCTAGCCCCACACTCAACCATTCCAGACCCCACACTCAACCATTCCAGCCCCCACACTCAACCATTCCAGCTTCCACACTCAACCATTCTAGACCCCACACTCAACCATTCTAGCCATCACACTCATTCATTCCAGCCCCCTCACTCAATCATTCCAGTCCCCACACTCAACCATTCCAGACCCCACACTCAACTATTCCAGCTCCCACACTCAACTATTCCAGCCCCACACTCAACCATTCCAGCCCCCACACTCAACCATTCCAGCCCCCACACTCAACCATTCCAGCCCCCACAGTCAACCATTCCATCCTCCACACTCAACCATTCCAGTCCCACACTCAACCTATCTAGATCCAGCACTCAACCATTCCAGACCCCGCACTGCCCACCCATTCCCCTGCAGCCATTCCAGTCTATACGGAGGTTCCATAAATTCCTGACGTTCCAGAACTTCCCAATCCACTCCTTTGCCTGCTTCTTTATCACCAAGGAGTATTAAGGGTGGTCACCTGCTTTTTGTGTCTTTCTCTTCTTTTTCTCTTTTTCTCTGGCTTGTATTAATTCTGCCCCATTCAGCCAACTGGTTTAATACGTTTATCCCCATTCAGGTTTCAATTTCTTCCTGGCGAGCGATAGTGAACCAGCATTGTAGGGAGAAATCCGTCTTCGCCGGAGAAATTTTTCTATCGAAAAATGTACAAATTTAGCTTGTTGTGAAAAAAACAAATATATATATATATTGAATATATACAAATATTGACTCCTGGATGGGGGTAAACGTCTTCAAACAGTAGGCTGAATGGGGCCGAATGGATATAAGCCAAACAGAGAGGGAAAGAAAGACAAAAAAGCGAGGTGGGCTCCCTTAAGGGGGTAGGATTTATTAATTTATGCATTCACTATTGTTTCATTTTCTTCCCAAGTCCTCTATCTAGCTACAAAGTTACCCCCATGACCCCCCGTCGAGATAAATATGTACATATTTTGGTAGAAAAATGTCAGGCCGAAGGCCGTTTCCTCCTAAATTACAGGCTTGCTGTCGCTTGCTGTCTAGACCCCCATCTCTCTCATGTTTAGCCCCATTAGTTTGTGCCAATTAGGATGCTACATAAACTCGTCCTTTGATAGAGTAAGTGTGCTGACAAATAAGGTGTCTTATAAATATATAGTATTTATTCTACTGAAACTCTGTAACCTATTTTACCGTATACAAATACTATATTTGTCAACATAAGCGTTATATTATTCACCCGGTTTTAATTCAGGAATACTGAACCAATATTAATACCTCAACATTGACCAGTATTAGCTTATATCCCACAGATTCCTATCAATATATGCACTCATCTCATATTAAACTACACACTTCACACTAATATTGCCACAATGATAACATAAATCCTTCACATAGAACCAATAACAAGCCATCAAAATGTATGCTGTATTAATATTATCACAACATTATATTTGTATTTATCATACAAGTTTGATATATTATTTGTCATCAAACATAGCTATCCACATACAGTATATATATATATATTTAAGTACTGAATTGGAACATTTAATGTTGTCTCTGTTCGGGCTCTGTCTCGAGTCGGTCACCCCCAGCTGTGGGGTATGTGCCTGAGTTATTACATATATACATACTATTAATAGATCACAATAATGATAGAACATAGACCCACTGAAAACTGAAAATATTGAAAATCCATCCATCTTGCAGCATAAACCACATATCCTACACCATCGATGCCATACATCCCGTACAGTAGAAATAATATTGTTCCTTTCACAATGATCCTGGATTAATAACCCAGTAAATGCTAGACGCCCCTAGGAATCACCATTGCCCTATACTAGACCTAGGTCGATTTGGCGACTCTTCTAAAACGCAACGAAAACCACATCATCGTGGTATGTGTTTGACATCTCTTCTTCCAAGAGGACCGTTGCAGACCACCAGTAAAATCTCTCAAGAGGATTGTCGCAGCCGATGGGTTAATTCTGTAACATAGAGTATAAATTGCTCCATCCATACAGCCCCATAGTGAGTTTATCTCACAACTATTGTATGCATGTTACCACATCCCTATCACATTAATCTTTCAGAAGTATCGCAGCTATTAATCCTACAAGTTATATCAGGTGCCAATGTGGATACAAAATGATCTCATTCACCTTGACACAGAGGTTTCATAGTGTTGGGCGAAACCCAGACATTTCAATTATACTCCCACCATCCCCAGCAGACCCCTCAACACAACCCTCCAGTGATCCCCCCTTCATGCTCCAGTCTAACAAAATGTTCTGGACGCAAACTTCGTGGTCCTCGTCCCACATGTTGCCAGTAGAAGCCCGGACAAACTATGCTTGGGCCTGGCCGCCCTCTTACCAAGCAGAAGGCCCCAACGCACCAGAGCCTGCCCCACCCAGTTGAGCATGCCTTAACCCTTGTCTGGCGGGGGTGGACTTAAGTCGGGCTAGAGAACCAAGGACTATGTGGCGGGGCCCGACTTAAGTCTGTGTGCAATTTTTGAGCAATAATGGCTCTGAGAGAGAGACGAGCGATGGGAGGAGCGTAGGTCGGCTCATGACCGCTCGGCACGGGTCCCGCGCGACTACTGACGTCTACTCCACACACACTCACACTCACTGCCTCGCTACACAGGGAATTATGTAAGGAAATTACAGTATTTTATGGATTTTGCACTTGTCTTGCACGATCGTTGCAAGAGAACCCGTGGTCGTAGAAGGATGGTTCTGGTGTCATTGGAAAGCTCAATTATCGCCCTTTCAGGGATACATAATTGTATTACGCTCCGGCTCTTGTTTATGCATGAAAAAGAGCACGGAAACAAGGTCGTTTAGGGTAAAACCACCCGCTTGCCAGGTAGTAGAAGTTACCGACCTAGCCGCTCCGTGGGTGTTAATAATACAGGCACAACACATATTAATCCTACCATATAGATGCCATGTTGATCCTACCACATTGAGCATCTATCAAATTTGCCACATTTATCCTATACCATAGAACTGGTATTATCCCTACATTATAATCATGTGTTAATCCCACTGCATGGATCCAATACTGTACATTATACAAGAGTCAAGCATTCAGTCCCAGGTTTCGGGGGTTTAATTGACGAGCCAATTGCTCAACTGGTGATGGGGGGAATATTTGGTACGGAAAAGCTTTGTAAATAAATGTTGTATCTTTGTACTTACTATTAATACAATATTATACAAAGTATCATCATAATATAACTTCATTCAGCCTTAAAATGCTGAAAACTGCAGCCTTCTATGTGGCTTTGTTCAATGTTTATCACCGCCAGAGAATTAAACAACTATTTGATTGTGCATGCGTATACATGTGCGTCAGGGAAAATCTATCTATACTTGTCTGTGTGTGTACACATGTGTGTGTGTGTTTGTCGATCACATGGACACAGGGATTGGGCAGACCAGCCAACTCCTACTTCCTCACATTCACTCACTAACTCTCGAGGTGAGTGGCATGACATAATAACGTGAGAGGTACGGGGGGAGGGGGGGGGGAGGAAGATGTTTGGGGTGTTTGTAGGTAGGGGAGAAGGTGGGGGGATTTAGGGAGAGCCTTGGGAAGGTGCAGGAGGGGCTAATAGGGCCACGTTTGCACCATGAAAAATTAGATTTGCTTTGTGCGAATCTTGAGACGCCATATATTTTCACCCAGGGATGTAGCATTAAACATGTACGGCGCCAACCGGGTCTTACGGGTTAATTCTCGAATATATATACCATAGTTTATGCACAGAATTGAATTTTTTAAAATCTCTCTCTCCTAACACTGTGTCTAGTTAAATAGTTTGAGAATAAGAATTTCTCTATGTAAAAAGTTGAAAGTGTTTGGTATAAAATCTAAAATGCTTACTTATATTTAAAAAAATATAGGCCTATGTACACAAAAAAGATTTACATTATTATATTCCTTCCACTTGAGAGGGGTAAGACTATGACTACAGTATTTTGCACTATAGGTAGACAGATATTAGGAATACAAAAACAGCGGTCACCATTAATATCACAGAGTCCTGACCTATACCACTACAGCAATAAAGTTTGACATTCACGCAAATAAGTTTAACAACCTACAGTAGTTTGCCATTCAGACGAAATAGTTTGACATAGTTGCAGGCTAAATAACACCAAAGCTACAAAATACATTGACATGGAGCTAAATCAAAGACAATAGAAGACATGATAATCACAATTGTATATTTTATTTTATCAATCCAATATACAGGTATAAACATGATTAAACCATTTAATGTTTACCATTTAATGTTGTTGCTATGGAATTTAATTTTCTTTAATTGTCAAAGTAATAGTATTTGTTGTTGTTACATTTGTTGCATTGACACATTATTCCTGTGGCAATGTCGTTAGAATTGACATTTGTCCGACTATTTTGTCCTTTGTCTGACAAACTGCTGTACTGATGTAATGTTGTATGCATTAGTTTCGAACAGTTTCCAATTGTTTCAGAACTTTGAGCTTTGTCATTAACCACCGATTAACTGTCTGACTATAACGCAAACTACTGTACTATCTACAGTGCAGTAGTTATATAATGAGATTTACATTAACACCGGATTTGGTACACTATCTACAGTGCAGTAGTTATATAATGAGATTTACATTAACACCGGATTTGGTACACTATCTACAGTGCAGTAGTTATATAATGATATTTACATTAACACCGGATTTGATACACTATCTACAGTGCAGTAGTTATATAATGAGATTTACATTAACACCGGATTTGATACACTATCTACAGTGCAGTAGTTATATAATGAGATTTACATTAACACCGGATTTGATACACTATCTACAGTGCAGTAGTTATATAATGATATTTACATTAACACCGGATTTGGTACACTATCTACAGTGCAGTAGTTATATAATGATATTTACATTAACACCGGATTTGGTACACTATCTACAGTGCAGTAGTTATATAATGAGATTTACATTAACACCGGATTTGATACACTATCTACAGTGCAGTAGTTATATAATGATATTTACATTAACACCGGATTTGGTACACTATCTACAGTGCAGTAGTTATATAATGAGATTTACATTAACACCGGATTTGGTACACTATCTACAGTGCAGTAGTTATATAATGAGATTTACATTAACACCGGATTTGGTACACTCCATTGCCATACTCTCTACTCCACTCACAATTATTTGTGGATTTCACTTATTGTTAAGTATGGAAGTATATCTTTGGAAATTAATTTATGAATATAGTTATCATCAGGGGAGGTGTGGTGGAGTGGTCTTGCCACTGGTCTGGTAATCCAATGGTCCCGGGTTCGAATCCCGATATATCAATGGGAAGATATTATTGGGATGGCATTTGTGCTGTACCTAGTATCAGTGCATTACCACAAAGCCCACCGAAACGCCAACAAAATTACCCTCATTGTTCCCTGATTAAGTAGCTGTATGAATATTCCCATATTCAAAATATGCTATAGGGGTGCAATGCATAGTGAGTTAATTACTTAATAGGTGGCGTTCTGAGAGTGAGGGTCCGAGTCTAGGTAGTGAGACGGTGAAGCTTGAAGGCGGAGCAGCTTCAGAGATAGGGCTGCTTCGAGCCGTGATTTGAACTCTAGTGCTTCACGTGTCTCACTCCCTAGACTGGAACAAGACCTCACGGGCTTCACCGTGTTGAGCGGTTGGATGTGCAGGCTCTCAGTCTACACCCGAGAGGGAATAGTTGGAATATGGAAAAAAAAAAAAAAAATCAACTACACAACTATATACTGTATACTATGGACTGCAAAGCAAGATCTGTCCAAAAATCAATCTAGATAGTTATTATTGCATAAAGAAAAAACATAAGGGGTCCACAAAACATAAGGGGTCCACAAAACATAAGGGGTCCACAAAACATAAGGGGTCCACAAAACATAAGGGGTCCACAAAACATAAGGGGTCCACAAAACATAAGGGGTCCACAAAACATAAGGGGTCCACAAAACATAAGGGGTCCACAAAACATAAGGGGTCCACAAAACATAAGGCGTCCACAAAACATAAGGGGTCCACAAAACATAAGGGGTCCACAAAACATAAGGGGTCCACAAAACATAAGGGGTCCACAAAACATAAGGGGTCCACAAAACATAAGGGGTCCACAAAACATAAGGGGTCCACACATTCCTCTGAGCGGCCTAGAGACTGTGGCATCCGAGTGTACATATAATTATAAGCACTGGCTATACTCATTTGTTTAATTTAAGTGAATACAGATAAAAGTCATATTGCACTCTACAGTGCACTATACCGGTTTTGGAAAACGAGGACGAGAGCTCGTTCGTACACTAAATTGGAAAATCAAAACAGATATAACTAATTTTTTAAAAATAAGTTTATATAATTGTTAATACCTTATATTATCAAAATCTAGTAACAGCTCAGCGATCAAGATTAAAAGAATGCAGAGAGTACACAATAAATATGTTAGCCAACAACTATGGTGCAGACAGAGGAGGTCGTTGGGTTCATTATTGTACTGTGTTACTTAATTCAAGTGTATCTTTTACTTATCTTTCCAGTCTGGTTCAAATATAATACACCCACACACGCACACAAACACGCACACACACACACACACACACAGGACAATTTAATAATACAATACCAATATTGTCCCTTTCTTGAATAATATTGGACATTCAATTTAAATTAAAAGGATGGGTTATTTTAACTTTCCGCCTGATTCAGCATAACCCAGCGAAGTTTTAGCGACATAATGTTTTATGTGCTAGAAAACTGCAGATGTCGGCAGGTATCAGAGCCACTGACCTGCAGTTATGCAGTTCTGATGACTTCAAGAAATTTAAGGTATTGAAATTTGCCAATCTATTTTTCTGTCAATACTGTGCTTAACCCTCCTGGCCCGGGCAGGCTCTCAAAATGACAGTGTGGGCTACCCGGGCGATCTGGCCGAAAAACGTCTAGGCCTAGGCTACCATATTTTTTTTTAGTTTAACTACTAGAAATTTCCCACGCATCTATAAATGTAGTGCGGTTTCCAATCTGTAGACTGGCATTGAGTAGAGCTCTCTATGTCAACTGGTTCAGTTGTGATGACGATTTCAGTGGAGAGCACTTGCAGGCGATGTTAGCAAATGACGATCTTTTCACTACTGAAACAACGACATACAGACATACAATAACAAACGAGTCTTCTCTTTCTTGTTTTCGGAGGTGCGGTGACATAACGATCGGCTTTGTTTACATGCGTCGGACGCACAGCGTTCAGACCAAGCTGAATAGGCTTTCAAGCTTACAGATTTTAAAATGACAACCGGGCACCTGCCCTTCATTCGTGGTGTCATTTTAAAATGACAACCGGGCCAGAAGGGTTAAAGCGGAGGTATAACACACTATCTTTGGACATCTATCTAAACATAATATATATTTATGTCCTGTTCTTGTTATACGATCACCAGATATACGATGAAAAAGTATTCTACAAAATACACTAATTTTACATGAAACTAATGATTAACTAATCTAAATAGTATTGTCCAGGATTATATATATATATATATACTGTATATATATTATATCATAATTTATATGTATATATATTTATATATATTGACAGTTGGATGGAACTCTCTAGCCTTGGTCGGCAACTCATCTAGGGGAGACAACCTTATAAAAATCCGGGTGGATAGGACTCGTCAGCCTTGGTTGGCAACCTGTCTAAAGGAGTAAACCTGATACAAATACGTACTGCTTACCTAAAGGTAAGGCAGGTTAATGGATGGATTAGCCGAATACCACTGTAGAAAAATAGTGCTAACAAGATACACAGAGGGCCTTGGAGTAGGATGGATCGTAAATTGAGTGGTCAATCCTGTATGTCCTTCACTAAACTGGCTCAGGTTGTCCCTCTCACAGGAAATAGGTCCGCTTGCGGGCATTCTGTGTATGGCCACCCTCGCAATGCGAGTTAAGCGTCCGGCAATAGATAGATAGATAGATAGATAGATATTTATACATATATATACTGTATATATATATATATATATATATATATATACAGTATATATATGTATAAATATCTAAATATCTATATATATATATATATATATATATACTGTTTATATATATATATATATATATATATATATACAGTATTATATATATACTGTATATACGGTATATATACATACCGTATATATATATATTTTTTTTTTGTATATGAGTGAGGAAGACAAAAGGCAGAATTGCCTGTGACGAGTGCTACGTGCTCTCCGAAGAGGGGGTGGTATACACTGAGAGTTCTGAAGAACACTGATTATTGTAATAAAGGTAGAATAGTGAGAGAGATGCAACATTGCGGCGAAGAGAGAGAGACTGCAGATAATTGGTGAGTGAACATTAGTTAGTGAGACGGAAGGCTTTCTTATCTACTTTGGCTAGAAGTGCTGTGTGAGAGGATCCTCACCACACGTGTGAACAACACTCAATACATGGACACATTGTGCCCCTGTACAGAACAAGGAGCTGTGCAGGGGTAAAGAACCCCCGGAGGCGGTTGAGCACATCCAGCTTCTGGGAAGCTGTTTTTAGCAAGAGTGGTACTACGATCATTCCAAGAGAGATCAGAAGAAAAAGAGACATCGAAAATAATAAGAGAAAATGAAGAGTTAATTTGTATGTTGTTGAAGAGTAAGTCATAGTTTTCTAGAAGGGGGCTACGCGTAGACAGATGGAGAAATTAGGTTTTGGAAGCATTGAATGTAACAAAGTTTTCTCTGCCCAAATTTGAGATAGTAGAGAGATCAGAAGATAGGTGCTTTAACGCCTCCTTACATGAGTTTTGGAGTTCCTGCTGTGAGTGAATTCGTGGAAGGCTAGTTGAATATTGTAATGTAGAGTCGTCAACATATGAGTGAATGGGGCTGGAGGTGCAATTGAGAAGGTCGTTAATGAATAGTAGGAGGAGAATTGGATATAGGACAGAACCCTGAGGATCACCGGAGTTGATAGGTTGGGGAATTGAACGGTGGCCTTCCACAACTGCAGCTATGGAGCGGCAGGAAAGGAAATTAGAGACAAAGGCACAGATGGAGGGATAGAAATCGAAGGAGGGTAGTTTGGAAATGAGGCTCTTGATATGTCTAGCGCAACAGAAAAAGTCTCACCGAAGTCCCGAATGGAGGATGACCAACAGTTAGTAAGATAAGAAATAAGATCACCAGTAGAGCGGCCCTTAAGTAAGCCATACTGGCGGTCTGAGAGTAGGCTATGAGAAGATAAATGCTTAAGAAATTTTGAGGTCAGAAAATAGTTTCAAAAACTTTAGAGATGCAAGAAATGAGAGTAATTGGACGATAGTTGGAGGATTGAGAGCTGTCACCCTTCTTCGGGACAGGTTGAATGAGAGAAAACTTCCAGCAAGACGGAAAGACATTAGAGGAGAGCCAGAAACGGAAGAGTTTGCCTTGGGAGGGAGTCAGCACGGAAGCATAGTTTTTTAGTACAACAGGAGGAACACCATCCAGTCCATATGCCTTCTTAGTACTAAGCCCGAAAAGGGCGGAAAATACATCCTTGGAAGATATTTTGAAGTTAGGCATAAGTAGGAGAGGGGGGTTGAAGAGGGAGGAATAGCACCGGAATCATCCAAGGTGGGGTTTCTAGCGAAAGTCTTAGAGAAAATGTCAGCTTTATCAGAGGAAGAAGTGACGGTAGTGCCGTCAGAGAGGAAAAGAGGAAGGAAAGATGAAGAGGAGAAGTTGTTTGAGAGGGTTTTGGCTAGATGGCAGAAGGTTTTGGAAGAGCTAGATTTGGATAGTTCAGTGCATTTATTATTGATGAAAGAGTGTTTTATCAAGTCTAAGAACAGATTTGGCTTGATTCCGGGCAGAAACTTAGGAAGTATGAGATTCTTAAGTTTAATCCTTTCCCTGCGGGAGACGTTTCAGAACGCCATGGCAATTTACAGCAGCCTACAGGCTTTTAAAGCCCCTTAAAGCCTGTAAAATTGAGTGCGAGGGAGCAAGAGCGTGGCAGGCCACCCATCCTCCCAGGCAGCTACCTGGTACACTGCAGGGTATGAGTCAGAGTCTCGCTAAATATACAATGCTGCTAAAGGCAAAAATACTGCGACATTAGCGAGAATTGCTCATTTTAGCGAATGTCTATGTTAGCGCTGCAGGTGAACCCCGCGAGCTACGAAGTTTGTTCTGGTGTCATTTTGAAGCTATTTCATATAGACACTTGCCTAATCAATCAGGAGTGCCTGAATGAGCCCTAATAGGGCGGAAATAGGCGGAAACATGCCCGCACCGTAAGTGTTAAAGGTGACGGTACCGTTTGAATGCTTCCTCCTTATTGCGGACATCAGTAGAACAAGCGTGAGTATATATATATATATATATATATATATATATATATATATATATATATATATATGTATATATATATATATATATGGTAATCCGCAGAAGAGTGTAAACCAACTCCCTGACTTGGAACAAGCCACTCTTGCAATTTTTTAATAAGTGAAGTTCTACGAAAGTAGATAAATGCATTTTAACACTTTTATGACATAAACATATTTTTTTAATATAAGCACAACAGTCCAAGCCTTCTAATAAGATACTCGGGTACTTTTTAAACCCTTATTTTTTGCATGCAATATATTTTAAATGCAATATAAATTCAGCACTATAATATTTTAAGCTTTGTGGAGTGAACCTCCCCTTTTCTACACGCTTTTAGTGTGGAAAAACATATTCGCATATATAGAATATATACAGTATGTATATATATATATATATATATATATATATATATATATATATATATATATATATATATATATATATGTATATATATATATTACAGGGAATCTGCGTAATAAGAGATTTCACGAAATCTCTAGTGAATTCGCGAAATAAAATTTGAAATGTTCTTATGATTCTATGTTTGAAACATTTCAAGTTGCATTTTATAGTTTTATGTGCTGTACATTTTTGGTTACGTTAAATTTTGCCATGCTAGATAATTCTATGATTAATATTGATTTAATTATTCATGTACAAAATATAAAAGTTCATTTGTATCATCCTATAATATTACGAGCAGTAAAAGATACATAGTAGTTTAGTTAAACTGAACCTAACCTGATTACCCAGATATCGTGTAATATATATATATATATATATGAATGTAAGAATCATGCCAGCCAATCAACGCACTACATTTGACTATCTCTTTAAACCAGCTTGGTTTGACATTCCTGACGTTTCCCCCAACTCTGTCACACCCTCCCGTGCAGCCAATCAGGAGCCTCCATTGACGGAGCAAGCAAAAACTGAGCCAGCCGCGCACGCATCTTCATTTTTCAAATCGCTCTCGCTCCCTCCACAGGCCGTTTCTTCGAGTTGCATTAGGTATTTGACATCAGTGCAAGCCCTATACTCCCGTAAGCCACTATAAGACCTTTGCAACCATCTCCCTGGGACCTATTACGAAGAGATAAGATCAGAGGAGAGGGGAAGAAATGTTCAAACTGCGCGGCTGGAGAAAGCACTGCCCAGGCGGCTGGCTCAACCAATCACAGCGCGGCAATTCGTGAGGCGAGGCTATAAAGAGGGGGGGAGGGGCTGCAGACGTCACTCCCGTCACGGGCCCCACTGGGTTCACTTGCCAGCAACTCACACTCTCTCCCTCACCTGGGCAACCAGGGAACTTGGCTACACCTGCTCCAGCCTCCCAGCTCGCCTATCCCGCCCCAATAAAGTCCACCTCTGGCACAACACAGCTTTTGTCCATTAACCAGATACACCACAGGTATCCTGGTGCTTGTCGTCACATCGCTGGCTTACACACCTATAGCCAAGCGATTCAAGACGGATGACAGATACAGTTAGTAGATGGAACTGAGGATTTCCAGAAGAACTATTGGCCGGCCTTGAGGTGGTGAAGATTGTTCCAGAGAAACCCAAGACTTATTACAGGACCCTTATGGGACCGAAATACCATTATTAAAAAGAGAGACATTTTTGACAAACCCAGTGGTTCCAACCATTAAAATTGATGTGTTCTTATAGAAAAAAATAAAAGGAAAGAGATTGGACTAATGAAATAAATAAAAGGATGAAGTGTTGAGAGAATATAGCTGTTATTTATAGAGAAGGCTCCATGCCACTTAGCTACCAATAGTATAGGATCTTCTAGGTTAGTAGATAAATGTAAACTATAAAGATAAGGGGAAGATGAAATAAGAGATTAAAAGTTAGAAGCAACTATAGGAATGACGTGGGGATAAATAATAGTTGCAGATAGATTAGATCTAGCTTGAGAAATAGTTAGGACGGACACTAGTCCATATGATGAAATATACTTTTTGTTATAAAGGAAACATTGTTATTCGTAGCATTTAGGAAGAATAATTCGCCGGTATGATAATGAACTTTGTGATCATGATATAAGTTACAAGTCGAGGCGACTATTGTGAGGAAATATTGTACTCCTGAGATAAGTAGTTAGTAAGTTGATAAATATAGTATCAATCAGATTAAACATTAAGAATAATAATGTAATCATGATATATAATGAATTAAGTGTTGAATATTGATAATATAGGTGTTTATGAAATATTGATTATATCGGACCATGTAATGAGATATATTATTTGAGTAAGTGGTGTCAGTGTTATTGAGTTTATTTATTTGTCAGATAGGAAGTCAGAGTGGAGATATTCCAAAACAAAGGGGTATATTAATGTAGGTGCCTACGGGTACGGATTTATTTGTGTAGAAGATAAGAATATATATAATGTAAGAGTGTTAAAGATAAGTAAATAGCAGTCAAATTCATTAAAGCCTTGGTCTTTGGATTAAACATATTGAGGCCCGGTAAAGTTGATATATTATTTTGGAGACTAGTAATGTGCCTTTGGATCGAAGTCGGAGTGAGTCAATACCTGAATAGCGGGTATCCAAATAGGTGGTAACGGGAACTTGCAAGTTGTACAATCTATTGTGGGTCGACGATAATATTCAATCTGAGTGTTGAACTCATTTCGGCCCGAACAGAGAATCAATTGCTATGGGAACATAAAACTATTAGGGAGTTTGGTGAATAAAGGATATGAACTTCTGAACAACTGTCGAATTATTCCCACCTTAGTATTATACTGAGAATTAGAAAAAAGTATTACATCTATAATTATATATATATATATGGTGGTGGGTTGTGTATAATGTTTACAATGTGTGCAATTTGATTTTAATGTTCTCCCATAATTTTAAGGCAATCAAGTTATATAGATAGATAACAAATATACACGGAAGATTTTGAAACGCGTTCAAATACTGCGTTGACAGGCTTAAGCGGCTACAAATTAGACCAGGAATAGGCCAACATTACAACTATCGATACTGCACATCATAATACACTTACACATCACACACACACTCATACTCACACACATCTATTATCACATAAGCGGTGGCAGGGCTCTCGCTCACCCCCAGATATATAACGTATACCCTGTATACCATACGTGGCGGAGGAAGACAATGATAGGCCCCTTACTGAGCATAAGGCTGCGAGCACTGGCGCCGTGATTAATATACTGGGGGAGGGAGGGGAGGTAAAAATACTCCACCATCCCCTCACTCGCTCGTTCCCGACTTGTGTATACCTGAATTTGTGAATGTAAGTGGTTTATTTCATACACCTAAATCTGGGTCCTTATTTTTCACATATGTCGGCGCGGGTGCCTATCTCGCAAACCCTGCAACTCCCGACCATGCCCACAACATATCCACATTATTTTTGTACAAATGTCCTTTGCAGTGGGATGTATTGGTGTGATACCAACATTTGATGTACAGTACGTTAACCCTCAACCAACGGTGACCGTCATATGACGGGAGAGAGAATATTGGCCACCCCTGCAGTGCCCTTCATATGACAGGTGCCATTTTGAGGATGTTATGAGGTCTGAAAGAGAGTCCGCGCGTTGGGAGGACGATAGCTGGGCTTCGACCGCTTGGCACCACCGCTGTCTCTGACACGTAGTATGCCTCAATTCCACCGCCGTACCTCGCGAGACAAGGGAAAACATGCGGAAATTTCCTTACTTTAGGGTATTTTCACTTCCGGTTACGCGATCGCTGCAAGATAACCCGTGGTCATACAAGGATGATTCAGTTGTCATTGGAAAGCTCTATTAGTGCCCTTTCATGGATATATCATTGTATTACGCTCTGGCTCTTTTTTATGCATGAAAAAGAGCATGGAATGAAGCTCGTTTTTGGTAAATATATCCACCCAGCAGCATGGTCATGTCAACAAGCATGCCCACTTTTAACCCTTTCACGCACAGGACGCAATTTGAGCCTATTCTGGGATACTTTAAAGCCTTTGTGAACATCAGGGGTATTTGGAAACCTTTAGTTTATTTACTTCAACCTCTGCAGTTATCTTTGAGTTAGCTGTGAGCAGAAAACTAATTTTGGGGAGGTAATTAAAAGATTGAGAGAACTCAATTTTGTGATTGTTAATCGACAACCCCTGCGTCCACACGTGCGTGAAAGGGTTAAGGAGTTAAGTTTTGAGATGGTGACTGTTTCAGCAATTAATTCACACCAGGATAACCAAGTCCTAGGCGGATTGCGCACTTGTCGGGTTAATTCTCTCACTCTCACTCT
Source organism: Paralithodes platypus (assembly GCA_032716605.1). Taxonomy (NCBI): domain Eukaryota; kingdom Metazoa; phylum Arthropoda; class Malacostraca; order Decapoda; family Lithodidae; genus Paralithodes; species Paralithodes platypus. The sequence continues at coordinate 2,884,017 of CM064563.1, forward strand.
CCCAGTCACTCTCACTTGTTCTCTCTCTCTCTCTCTATATTTCTTTCTCAATATCTATCTGTCTATCTATTTATCCATCTCTCTCTCTCTTACCCATTCTCAATCTCACTCACACTCTCACTCTCTCTCACTCTTTATTTTTTTGTCTCTCAATATTTTTTTTTTTTTTTTTTTTTTTCTTCTATATTCCATTTACTCCCTCTCGGGCATAGGTTGATAGACTTTCCACTCTACCGCTGACCACGGTGAGGCCCGTGAGCTCTTGTTCCAGTCTAGGGAGACAGACATGCGAAGCACCTATTCACGGCTCTAACCCAACTCCATCTCTGAAGCTGCTTCGCCTCTGCGCTTCACAGTCTCACTCCCTAGGCTCGGACCATCACTCTCAGAACGCCACCTATTGAGCAATTAACTCACTAGGCATTGCCCCCCTGTAGCATATTTTGAATATGGGAATATTCATACAGTGCTATTTCATCAGGGAACAATGAGGGTATTTTGTTTTGGCATTTCGGTGTGCTGTGGTAATGCACTGAAACTAGGTACAGGACAAATTCCATCCCAATAATATCTTCTCATTGATATATTGGGATTCGAACCCGGGTACATTGGATTACCAGTCCAGTGGCAAGACCACTCTGCCACACCTCCCCTATCCATCTATCTCTCTCTTACCCATTCTCAATCTTACTCACACTCTCACTCTCTCTCCCTCTTTTTCTCTCTCTCAATATCTATCTATCCATCTATCTCTCTCTTAGCCACTCTCAATCTCACTCACACTCTCACTCTCTCTCTCTCTCTCTCTCGCTTCCCTCCGGTAATGGTATTTTTAGATGTGGTTGGTCCAATTGTTAAGGAATATTGCTCATAACTTTCCCGGGGTCAAGGTGAGGTGAGATTTATGATATGGTGGTGGAGGAGGGGTTCTGGGGTTCTGGGGATTAGGGAAACTTTAGATTTATTGTTCATGGGATTAAAGGGAGGTGTGTTTTTCTGGACCCCTTTCTCTCTCATGTTTAGCCCTATTGGTTTTGAAATTTTAAGACACTCGTCACATTAGTTTGGCGATTTTAAGGCCTTTTGCCCCATTTCTTTGGAAATTGTATAGACCTTTCGTGACAATAGGTGCCGATTGTTTTCCTGGCAAGCTTTTGTGAGCCTACAATTTAGTAGGAACCGGCCTTCGGCCGGGAAATTTTTCTACCGAAGTATGTACACAGTTATCTCGAAGGGGGCTCTTGGAATTATTTTTGTTTAGCTTGATGTATGTCATCTAGGTAGCAAACTAAATACCTCCCCTTAAAGGAAGATACGTTTACATTAGCAGCCGTCCTCGCACAAACATACTCGATAAATATCGGGAATAATAGGGGAAATACCGGATAATTGAGGAGGGGGGAAGAGAGGGGAAAATGGGGGGCGGGGAGTTGGGGGGATTGGGGGGCATATGTGGAGGTATGGAGGGAAATTATCTCACTTAATCACATATTGCTTTGTTCTGATTGCCAGTGGGTTGTTTTGAAAGGCAGTTTTTATGCCTAAACTCTTAACAGTCCTGGTGCCTTCGCCTAGTAAAAGTTCTGGTGCCTTTCCTGGGTTAAAAGAAATGTGGCCAATGTCTTAAAATGCCAAAACTAATGGGGCTAAACATGAAGGAGAAGGACGTCCAGTAACCCTCCTTAATTAAAGATTAGGGATTACTGTTATGGCTAAAGTGGGAACAATTGTGCGGTTAGAATCGAGCTGTTACACTTTGATAAACTAATATTCCAGAATATACCCCTTCAGTAGCATGAAACCTTTTCAGTTACACTTTGGCTATGTTAATACAATATTATTCAGCTAAGGAAGAATCGTTAGGAAACAAAATACATCTTTATTAGCCCCTTGATACACACAGTACTTTATTAGCCCCTTGATACACACAGTACTTTATTAGCCCCTTGATACACACAGTACTTATTAGCCCCTTGATACACACAGTACTTTATTAGCCCCTTGATACACACAGTACTTTATTAGCCCCTTGATACACACAGTACTTTATTAGCCCCTTGATACACACAGTACTTTATTAGCCCCTTGATACACACAGTACTTTATTAGCCCCTTGATACACACAGTACTTTATTAGCCCCTTGATACACACAGTACTTTATTAGCCCCTTGATACACACAGTACTTTATTAGCCCCTTGATACACACAGTACTTTATTAGCCCCTTGATACACACAGTACTTTATTAGCCCCTTGATACACACAGTACTTTATTAGCCCCTTGATACACACAGTACTTTATTAGCCCCTTGATACACAGTACTTTATTAGCCCCTTGATACACACAGTACTTTATTAGCCCCTTGATACACACAGTACTTTATTAGCCCCTTGATACACACAGTACTTTATTAGCCCCTTGATACACACAGTACTTTATTAGCCCCTTGATACACACAGTACTTTATTAGCCCCTTGATACACACAGTACTTTATTAGCCCCTTGATACACACAGTACTTTATTAGCCCCTTGATACACACAGTACTTTATTAGCCCCTTGATACACACAGTACTTTCCTAATCTCCATATAAATATAAAGTGTAAAATATCGTCATCATAAACTGTATCATAGACTACAGTAGATCTGGACTGGACACGAAAATGGAACTTTGCAGCAAGGGACCCAAAACTCCCAAGTTCGAACCTCGAAACAGCGAAAATGTGATATTTTCGCAGTATCGAGGCTCGAACTTGGGGGTTCGTTCTCTGATGTTGGGTCCCTTACTGCAAAGTTCCATTTTCGTGTCCAGTCCAGATCTACTGTAGTCTATGACTGTACAGTATATAATAACCTATAGCCAGTTGACGATAAATTTAATTCCTTAACAACTGATTTATCACTACCTAATGGAGAAATATGAAACTAGTACTATGTCTCTACATCCTAATAATAGCAAAACTATTATAATTAACTACATATTCCACTATAAAATGTTCGTAATAGCGGAGTAATCAAGATGGGAAGACGTCAATTTCTCGCCAGCTCAATAAAATAGACTATATAGGCATAATGTTGGGTTCATTGGCAAGCTAGGACACCACTAGGAGAGGCTCGTCTGGGTTCATCTCTGAGTTTCTTAGATGACCAGTTCATACACATAGCAAGGCCTATGTTAGACATTTTATACCTTGTTCCAAATAAGTATGTCAAAACTCTTGAACCTTAACCTCTATAACGATTAGAGTAATCGTGCTTATATTTCTATCATTTGGGAAGAATCAGCCAGGGAATATGTGTTGACATTTATAGCCCAATTGCTCTAGCCATTTTTGAGTTACAGAAATTAAGGTTCAAGGTTTCTTGACTACCTATTTGGAACAGGGTATAGCTTAGGCTTAGATAACCAAAATATGTTGTAAGAGGCGACTAAAGAGGTTGGGTCGATGAGCTTGCAACCCCCCACCCGTGAAAAATACCTACTACAACGAAGATCGAACGAACAGCTTCAGATGTAGACGGACCTAATGTTGACGAACCCCGACTGACTGTGGACAATCTTAGAACAGCGACTTGAAATGTGAGAGGCTTGAATGATGATACAAAAGAGAGAGAGGTCCTGTATGTGTTAGTGAATGCCAGGCTGGATGTATGTGGAATGACTGAGACCAAATGGAGGGGTGCAGATGTGAGAGAGTGGGAGTGTGGAATGGGTGTGTTTGCTGGAGTGAGTGAGGGAGTAGCGAGAGAAGGTGCAAGTTTGTTTGTAAGTAGCAAATAGAAGGTGCGTGTAAGAGACTATGGGTCTGTGGGTTCAAGGATTGTGTGGGTGAGAATGAAAGTAGGAGTACAACTGTGGGTGATTGTGTGTGTCTATGCTCCGACAGGATAAACCTGTAAGAGAGAAAGAGGATTTCTGGGTGAATGTGGAGGCGTGCCCTGGAGAAGTTTGGCAAGAACGAAAGAATATTTCTGATTGGAGATATGAATGGGAAAGTGGGTGATAAGAGAGTTGATGGAGTGGTGAGAGGGTGGGGGGTACCGTCAGAGGTGAATGGGAATGGTACTACACTTGTGGACGTATGTGTGGGGAGGAGACTGTGGATACCCAATACCTTCTTCCGACACAGAATGGTACACAGGTATACATGGAAAGTGCTGTGGAGGAAGAAGGATAAGGATAAGACAGTGGTGGAACGAAAGGCATTGATTGATTACATATGTGTGGATGAACAAATGAAGAAATCTGTGCTGGATACTAGGGTGTATAGGGGTATTGGAAGGGGTCTGTCTGACCATTATGTAGTAGTAGCTAAGATTAGGATACAAAAGAAGTGGGCGAGGAGAGCTGGAGGGAGGCGAGAGGAAGGTGGAATGGCGAGGAGGATGGAGAGGTTACAGGAGGAGGAAACCAGGGAAGAGTACAGGAGAGCAGTAGAAAGACGACTAGGTGGGTTTGAACTGGAAGGTATGGAGGAAGTGGAGGAGATGAGCAAAGTGTTTAAAGAAGAGATCTGTGCAGCATGTGAGGAGGTGTGTGGAGTAAGGAGAAGAGGGAGGGGAGTGAAGGGTACAGCATGGCGGACAGAAGAGGTAAAAATAGCTGTGGAAGACAAGAAGAAAGCGTATAGAGCGTGGTTGGGTAGTAGAGGGAATGAAGATTTGAAGATACAGAAACAAGCGAGGTACATAGAAAAAAAGAGAGTGGTGAAGAGAATAGTGAAGGAAAGTAGAAGAAGAGTAGATGAGGAATTTGGAAGGAATCTGAGTGTAAAATGGAGGGAGTGTAAGAAAATGTTCTGATAAGAAGTCAAGAAACTTCAAGAAGGTAGCAAGGGAAACAGTAAGGGTGCGCAAGATAAGAATGGGCGAGTGCTAGACGAGAAGCAAGAGAGAGTCGAAAGATGGAGCGAATTGCTAAATGTAAGGAATGAAGCGCCAGCAAACATAGTTGGAAGGGGTATGGGAGGGAGAAGAAGAGAAGTAGTGGAGGAGGAGGTGGGGATCAGGTCAAAAGTGTGTGAAGCCATGAAAAGAGTGAAGTTGGGGAAAGCACCAGGAATAGATGGAGTGTGTGGGGAAATGCTGAGGTATGGTGGTGAGATAGTGATCGAATGGGTATGGAAAATGTCCCCCTATATACGGGTAAAGGGGAAAGAGGAGTGTGTGGTAACCACCGAGGAATATGTCTTCTAAGCGTAGTAGGAAAGGTGTACAGTAGGGTAGTGATTGAGAGAGTGAGAGCGAGAACGGAAAAATGGATAGGTGACGAGCAGGGCGGTTTTAGGAAGGGAAGAGGATGTGTAGATCAGATTTTTACCCTGAAATGTGTTGTGGAGAAATATCTGGAGAAGCAACAAAAGCTGAATATTGCCTTTATGGACATGGAGAAGACCTATGATAGAGTGGATAGAGAAGGTATGTGGAAAATACTTAGAATATACGGAGTAGATGGCAAGTTGCTGAAAGCAGTGAAGAGCATGTTTGAGGGTGATAAGGCGGCAGTACGTGTGGAGAATGAACAGAGCGAGTTCTTTGATCTGAATGTTGGGTTGAAATAGGGGTGTGTGATGTCCCCGTGGTTGTTTACTGTTTATATTGATGGAGTCATGAAAGAAATACAAAGAAGAGCAGTGGATATTGGTGTATCACTGATAAGGGAGGAAAATGAGTGGAAGCTACCTGTACTGCTGTTTGCTGATGATACAGTTCTGATGAGCGATAATGAAAGGGAGTTGCAAGGTCTGGTAAATATGTTTGGAACAGTGTGCGAAAAACAGAAACTGAAGGTAAATGCGGGGAAGAGCAAAGATATGATCTTCGAAAGGGTGAAGCCACAGAGTGTGGGATGAAGTTGAACGGTCAGGCTATGGAGAATGGAGATTGTCAGCTCATTTAAGTATCTGGGCAGTGCGTTGAGTAAAGATGGGACTATGGATGAAGAAGTGTGGGAGAGGGTGCAACAGGGGAAGATGGTTGTAGGAAAGCTGAAAGCAGTAACAAGAAATAGGGTGGTCAGTATGGAAGTGAAGAAATCCTTGCATGACAGTGTGGTAATCCCGACGCTGACTTACGGAAGCGAAGCATGTATGTTGGTGGAGAGACTCAGACCAAGAGTGAGAGGGGTGGAAATGAGTTACTTGAGAAATGCGTGCAGAGTTACATGGAGGGAGAGACAGACGAATGAGGAAGTAAGAAGGAGGTGTGGTGTTGAGGTAGATGTGCTGGAAAGTGTGAAAAGGAACACCTTGAGATGGTTCGGCCATATGGAACGTATGGAAAGCGAGAGAATGACTAAGAAGGTGTACGAGAGCGAGGTGGAAGGACAGAGAGGGCGTAAACCGAAAGAGAGATGGAAGAATGCAGTGAAGAAGTATATAGATGAAGGCGGTGCTGGTTGGGAGGAGGGGCATCGACTGACTGGGGACAGAGGTGCATGGGGGCGTTTCGTTCGTGGCCACACCTTTGGGGATCACGGCGTCAGGCAATAGATAGATAGATAGATATAACAGGGATGCCTAATATATACGATGGTGGTGGTTAGCTGTGGTCCCGGGACATCTGGTGTGGATTCCCTCCAGTTGTTTCCCGCCAACGAAAGATTTTTTTTACTTGTAATCATTAGTTAAGGTGGTCAGGTTGGTGACTGGTAGTGATGGTTGTTGGTGGTGATGTTGGTGGTATAAAATGCTCTGGTACAGTAGGGGTTAAAAAAGTGTCGAACTGGTAGGTACGTATTGGTCACTGCTGCCTGCCTGTCACTGGGTCTTGTTGCCACATATTGCCACGGGTTGGAATAATAGCTAGATACTAATGATTTTAGAATTATCTTGACGTTTCAGCGTGAATTAAACTTAGAATATTGGAGGATTGGGTATTGCCTGTGATGCAGGAACCGCCACAATCCACCAAATATAACAAGATAGTATGTTGTAGATAAGTAGATATCTGGTAAACAGCCATCACCTCCTCAGGCTTATGTTATTAATGAATAGATATATGTAGGTTACTACTATCCTAATTGAACCCTATCATAACTTTTTCATCTTATCTTGATGCAAAGTTCAGCTTTCTTAACACCTCCCGATCGGCTAGTTTTTTAACGCCAAGCGGGCAGATTTAACCTAAACGAGCTTCATTCCATGCTCTTTTTCATGTATAAAGAAGAGCCAAAGCGTAATACAACTATGTATCCGTGAAAGGGCGATAATTGAGCTTTCCAATGACACCTGAACCATCCTTGTACGACCACGGGTTCTCTTGTAACGATCGTGCAACACGAAGGGGAAAACCCTAAAATACAGTAATTTCGTCAGTTTTTACCCTGTATTGCGGAACCAGGGATGTGGTGGGATGCGGTGGAACCGTCAGTGGCGGATCTACGTCCATGCCGAACGGTCAGAGCCCGCTCGCGCTCCTCCCACCGCTTGGACTCTCTCTCAGAGCCGATTATGTGCTCAACATCGCATGCTACAAAAGTCGGGACCCGCTCTTTAGGCCTTGGTTCTCTATCCTACTTAAGTCGGGACCCGCCAAACAAGGGTTAAAGGAATATAGTGTCACAAATGTAACATCCATTATCACTGGGATGGTGGTAGAGAGGGAGACACAGGCTTGTTTCTTTAACCCTTATTTAGCGGCGAGCAACATAAGTCGAGTTAAATAAAGCTGGACTATGTGGCGGCGCTCGACATAGGTCGAGTGGCAATTTCAGCACGTAATGTGGCTGAGAGAGAGAGACAAGTGGTGGCAGGAGACTAGCGAGCGTATGACTGCTCCAGACCACCGCGGCGAACCTACTGACACAAATCTCAGCTCCCTCCTCCCTCTCTCACTCGCTACATACTCAATTATGTACTGAAAGTACCGAATTACCTGCTTTTTGCACTCGCGTTGCACGGTTATTGCAAGAAAACTATCCATCATACAAGGATCGTTATGGTGTCATTCGAAAGCTCTGTTTATGCCCTTTCAGGGATAGGTACTTGTTTTACGTTCTGGGTCTTATTTAGGCATGAAAATGATCACGTAAACAGCCCTATTTTGGCTAAAAACACCCCGCTGTGCGGTACACATAAATAAACCGCATAGGCCGCTCGTAAGGTGTTAAAGTATGAATAATTTAATGATTTAATTATGTCTCTCTCCACAATATCTCTATCTTATATTGCTTATATTTCCACCTAAAATGCAATTATGAGCTTATGAATTTCCAATCCCGTACATCTTCTCAATACAGACGTGTCTAACATTTTCCTCACTCGCAAAGCCAAACACGAGATATCAAGTATGTCACAAATACAAGTGAATACTAAATGGTTCTACAATCCCAGTCGGACTCGAACTACCGATAGTGTTGGGCTGGGCGAGAAATAAATGAAATCACTATAACCCAAGTTGCGCGGGGGTACTTGTAAAAATCCCTGTATGGTATTTTATAATATGGATCCTACGACTTATGTGTGAATTGAAATGCATTCTTCAAAGTAAGATTTCCCTTCTCCTTGATATGAATAGGAAAAAATATCTTTTTCACGCTGTGGTGTAGTGGATTAATCATTAAATCATAGACACTTGTCCTGCCTGTTGGAGGTTGAGTCCGGCTGGGAATATACATATATATATACAATGTATATATTATATATATATATATATATATATATATATATATATACTGTAGAGAGAGAGAGAGAGAGAGATTATAGTATCACCCAAGGAATACACTGGGAAGAGATTGGCAGACACACAGCAAATACTAAATAATGTTGTGCATCTGAGTCCTCAACAAATATTCGTTTCCGACTGCAATAACTTCTGCCTAAAAATAATATATAATATAAATATATATACAAAAAATAAAAATACAATTGGAATGTTATCGAAGGCAATATTTAATATTGCTTCGCTGTGCCGAAAATCTATATTGCTGAGATGAGAAAATGCATATAAAAGTATTCTCACATGAACAAGAGAGAGAGAGAGAGAGAGAGATAGTGTACAAAGGAGTACAAAGGAAGTCAAGCCACAACAGGTCTAGCAACCCCTAGAGGTTGCTTTCCTTCTAAATCACTGCTGTTCAAAGTGTCCAACAGTGGTTCAGAGTGGGTTAGGGACAATTGGAATGGGAAGCACTGCCTTAAAACCAATGTCCTTGGTAGGGTTAGGAGATGTTAGTAGGGAACAATTTGAGTTAATAACATAACACAATGTATTTGAGAAAAGGGTCATTCATTTACAAATGCAATCAGTCGCAGGTTTAACCCTCGTTTGGCGGGTCCCGACTTAAGTAGGATAGAGAACCAAGGCCTAAAGAGCGGGTCCAGACTTTTGTAGCATGCGATGTTGAGCACATAATCGGCTCTGAGAAAAGAGTCCGAGCGGTGGGAGGAGCGCGGGCGGGCTCTGACCGTTCGGCATGGATGTAGTCCCGCCACTGACAGTTCCACCACATCCCTGGTCCCGCAATACAGGGTAAAAACTGACGAAATTACTGTATTTTAGGGTTTTTTCCCTTCGTGTTGCACGATCGTTGCAAGAGAACCCGTGGTCGTACAAGGATGGTGCAGGTGTCATTGGAAAGCTCAATTATCGCCCTTTCATGGATACATAATTGTATTACGCTCTGGCTCTTCTTTATGCATGAAAAAGAGCATGGAATTAAGCTCGTTTAGGGTAAATCTGCCCGCTTGGCAGGTAGTAGCGTTACAAAACTAAGCGGTCGGGAGGTGTTAAGGTGAGGTGCTTGTCTAGGCAATGTTTAAAGGAATCAACGGTGCTGCAGTCTATAACATCTCGGGGAAGCCCATTCCACAAGTTCACAACTCGATTGAAGAAGAAATTCTTAGACTCGTGCGAGTTCAAAAATTTACCAATAATTTTGCAACCATTTCCCTGTGTGTAGTTTGATTGGTCGATCGTAAAGTAGTTATTACAGTTCATATTGTCGATAACTTTAATGATTTTGAAGACTTGAATTAGGTCACCTCTTAATTATGCGCTGGGTTAAAGGAAATAAACTTAATTATCTAAGACGCTCCTCGTATGGTTTGTCTCTTAAGTTAGGTATAATTTTGGTAACTCTACGTTGAACTCTTTTAAGTTTATCGATATATATTTGGTAGTAGGGGCACCAGGATTGAACGCAATATTCCAGAAGAGGACGGACTAGGGAATTGTAAATTGTGAGGATTACATCTTTGGATTTATGCTCGAATGACCTGCTTATTAATACAATTATTTTATTTGCCTTTTTAACACCTTTTGAATATTGTTGACTGGGTTTTAGGTTACTTGATATTGTTACTCCCAAATAAATTTATCTGTCTACACTCTTAAGATGAGTGACATTCATTGAATAGTTTGCTTTCTCTTTCGGGTCCCGATATGGAGTACTTTACATTTATCCGAATTAAAACTCATTTGCTAAATTTCAGCCCAACTTGACAGCTTATCTATGTTATTTTGCATATTCTCTACATGTTCGTTTGAGAGTACAGTATATACAAATTTGTGTATCGTCTGCAAACTTTGAGATATTACAGGTGAGGCCCTCATCTACAGTATGTCATTTATATAAACTAGGAGGAGAACTGGCCCTAGAACCGATCCCTGGGGTACCCCACTAGTTACATTGATCCATTTCGATGCTTTACCGTTTATTACTACCCTTTGATTTCCTTCACTGAGCCAATTTTCCATCCATATCAACACTCCCCCTTGTATTCCATGCGCTTTTAATCTTATCAATAAACGTTTGTGGGGTACTTTGTCAAAGGCCTTTCGAAAATCAAGATATATAATATCTACAGCTTTACTCTCGTCATATAGGTTGAAGATATTGTGGAAGAAGTCTAAGAGGTTCGTCAAGCAGGAACGTTTGTTTCGGAAGCCATGCTGAGTATCTTTTGAGTATGTTATTTTCCTCAAAGTGATTTACTAGTCTGTCTCTTATGGGTGTTTCTAGCATTTTACAGACAACTGAGGTTAAGCTAATTGGACGATAGTTACTAGGTACAGATTTGCTGCCTTCTTTTAATATATGTGTTACATTAGGGAGCTTCCACTCATCAGGCATAGTCCTGGACTACAAGGATTTATTAAAAAACAATTTCAGTGGTTTGGGGAGCTCACATTTAGCTTCTTTTAGAACTCTAGGTGATATTGTGTCGAGTCCAGGTGATTTGTTTGACTTAAGTTTCTCCAAACATTTCAGTACTTCTCTCTCTGTAATGTTGATATTGCTTAGAGCATCAGCATTGTCTAGCTGAACTGGCGGTGCTGTAGGGATATCACTAAGGTCTTCTGTTGTAAAACCTGATGCAATTTTTTTATTGAGGACATCACTCATCAGTTCTTCGTCTTTGGTGTAATCTTCGTTCTCATCTACTAAAGGTCCAATAGTTGAAGTGACTACTTTCTTGTTTCTGATGTAACTATAGAATTCTTTCGGGTTTGTTTTACTTTGATTCACAACATGAAACTCCAGGGTCTTTTTTACTTTCCTTAATTAACTTAGTGGCTTTATGTCGTAGATCTATTAATGTTATTCGTTATTCATAGTTTTCCGAGGTTTTCAATCTTTCATGAGCAATTTTCTTCTCAAGCAAGCAATCTGCAACCTCTTTATTCCATCATTTAGGCTTATCATTATGTAATGAACGTCAGTTTTTAAATGGAAAGAACACTTGCACCACTTTAAAGAAAGTGGTAGTGAAAAATTCCCTTGATTTATGTATGTCATGATTGTTACTCAAATAGCCCCAACCAGTTTCTTTAAGTATTGCTCTGAGTTTATGAAAGTTTCCTTTTTGAAATTTGGGACTTTCTCATTGCTGCTATTTGATTCATTACTATTAACCCTTCCAGCCCGGCTGTCCTTTCATAAGGACACAACGGCAGATGGGCAGGACCCCGGGTGTCCTTATAACAGGAAGTAAGCTTGAAAGCCTATTCAGCTTGGTCTGAACGCCGTGCGTCCGACGCATTTAAACAAAGCCGGTCATTGCGTCACCGCACCTCTGAAAACAAGAAGGAGACATTGGATCAATTTTGTTGTTGTATGGTATGACGAAATTAGTGTCTGAAAAGCTCCGATATTGTCAACATCGCGGAAAAATTCGCCCGGGTACCCCACACTGTCCTTAGGAGGGCGAGCCCGGGCGGGAAGGGTTAAACTTTATACTGAAACTGATCCTTCGATGGTCGCTGTTACTGAATTCTTCACCAACATTCAAACCCTCCACTAAGTCTTCTTTCGTTGCAAGTACAAGGTCAAGCACATTATTACCAGGGTCAGAGATTGAACAAATTGTAAAAAGTGAACATTCTTATAAGTTGGCGCAGAGGTCATGCCTTGAATGAGAAGTAAGCATATCGCCCCCCTTAGTTACTGGTAAATTATACTGGTAAATTAAAGTCGCCAAGAATTACGGTATCTTGAATGTTACATATTTCTGAAAGAGAGAGATAGAGAGAGAGAGAGAGACAGAGAGACAGACAGAGAGAGAGAGAGAGAGAGAGAGAACAGTTGTTATAGAGAAATTCACTAGCGCTCCGAATATAATAATAAAACTAAGAATAATATAAATAATAATAATTATAATCTATCTATCTATCTCTTGCCTGACGCCGTGATTCCCGAAGGGGTGGCCACGAACGAACCACCACCATGCACCTCTGTCCCCAGTCAGTCGACGTCCCTCCTCCCAACCAGCACCGCCTTCATCCATATACTTTCTCACTCCATCCTTCCACCTCTCTTTAGGTCTACCTCTCCCTCTCTGTCCTTCTACCTCGCTCTCGTACACCTTCTTAGTCATCCTCTCGCTTCCCATACGTTCCATATGACCAAACCATCTCAAGTTGTTCCTTTTCACACTTTCCAGCACATCTACCTCTACATCACACCTCCTTCTTACTTCCTCATTCGTCTGTCTATCCCTCTATGTAACTCCGCACGCACTTCTCAAGTAACTCATTTCCACCCCTCTCACTCATAATATTAATGGTTATATGTCTCTTCAGCAATATGATATTATATACTGTACATATATAATGTTTGCATCCTCCCATTCATCCTTCGTACACCAACATTTTATTTCATGTCATATTTTGAATGTATGTTAACTTACGTTCAGTTAAGTATCTTGGAACTGATTAGTACTACCGTTCACTCTCGAGACGATATACGTATGATATCGCTCTGTTTTAACCTATAATAATCTCTCTATATACAATGTATTATACATCCAAAGGTAGAGCAAGACCCATACTATAATATAACCAAAAGAAATCACATAAGATCAAATTAATACATATGAAATCGATATGATACTGTAAAAGAATTTTTTGTTTTCCAAGTTTACACCATCATACTTAAGTTGTAAACTGAGCGGTAATTGTATTTATAGTCTGTATTTATGAAATTACAAGCATTTTTCATGCACATTCCAAATGTGTCATCAGAATAAATTTATCATCAATATGTGTTTTATATGAATAAAATATAGATTGTTATTTGGCGAAGATATTATTATGCATTTGCAACCAAAATGTCCACTCAACAATGATTTTCAGCAGCAACAATTACCCTTAGTACAATCTATTATATCTCATGAAGAGATACGTAGGAGAGTGGGGCAGCAGGAACATCTGTCAGCCAGAGTGGACAGAAGGGTGCTGAGCTGGTATGGTCATGTTGAACGAATGGGAGATGAAAGGCTTACAAAGAGAATATGTGAGTCAGGTACAAGGGGAGATAGAAGGGCAGGAAGATCCCCATTGAGATGGAGAGACTGTGTAAGAAAGGCTTTGGATGATAGAGGAATGACTATAGATCAGGCAGGGGAAGTGGTAGTGGACAGGAGTGAATGGAGAATGCTTGTGAATAGTTGAGTGAACACGTGGTCATTTGGAGTAAGGGGTCGGGCGCAAGTTGGACTAGACAATAGTCCATCAGGCGCCTGGCCCGGGGAGACGATTAATATGAAGGGTGTGCCTGGAAGTGTGGTGGGAGGGCTTGTGGCTTTGGCTCCGCTGCATGTCTGCCTGCCGAGATCGGAACCTCTCCGGGTGGTCAAGGGCCGGGGGAGTGCTGGAGCGACCTTTGGTAACCCTGGTCTCTGGGTCTTCTCCTGGGTGACATGGATGTGTGTGAGTTTGTGGGTTTTTTTTATCTGTGATTATTTTTTGTTTTATGTTGTTTCTGTGTTTTCACTGTTCTTGCTCTGTTTTGAGTCGGCTACCCCCAAAATGGGGATTGGGTCTGAGCATATAGATAGATAGATAGATAGATTATATCTCAATAGAAGAGGAGGCGTTGATCTACAATATTATCCTAGCAGTAGCCACAAAAAAAACAAAAACAAAACAAAAATTATAAAAGTGATGTGGACAAATCATGTTTGTTGTTTTTTCAACATCCTTTCACTTTGCACCGTCATAAATAGATATGTTTAGCAACGACCATAGGTTTGTATATATATGATATGGCAAGTAATATTCACACACTTTCCAATATGGGAAAGAGGAGTGTGTGGTAACCACCAGGGTGTATGCCTTCTAAGCGTAGCAGGGAAGGTGTACAGTAGGGTAGTGATTGAGAAAGTGAGAGCGAGAACGAATTAATGGATAGGTGACGAGCAGGACGGGGTTAGGAAGGGAAGTGAATGTGTAGATCAGAGTTTTGCCCTGAAATGTAATGTGGAGAAATATCTGGAGAAGGGACATAAGCTGCATGCTGTTTTATGGACTTATAGAAGGCATATGAAAGATTGATAGAGAAGGTATTTGGAAAGTATAGAGAATATACGGAGTAGATAGTAAGTTGCTGAAAGCAGTGAAGAGCGTGTATTAGGGTGCAAAGGCGTCAGTACGTGTGGAGAATGAGCAGAGCGAGTTCTTTGATCTGAATGTTGGGTTGAAGCAAGAGTGTGTGATGTCCTCATGGTTGTTCAATATATATATATGGATGGAGTCATGAAAGAAATACAAGGAAGAATAGTGGATGTTGGCGTACCTCTGATAAGGGAAGCAAACAAGTGGAAGTTGCCTGTACTGCTGTTTTGCTGATGATACAGTTCTAATGAATGATTGTGAATGGGAGTTGCAGGGGCTGGTAAATATATGTTTGGAACAGTGTGTGAAAAACGGAATCAGAAGGTAAATGCAGGGAAGAGCAAGGTTATGGTCTTTGAAAGGGGTGCAGCCAGAGTGTGAGGTGAAGTTGAACGGTCAGTCTATGGAGAATGTCAGCTCATTTAAGAATTTGGGCAGTGTGTTGAGTAAAGATGGGAGTATGGATGAAGAAGTCCGGGAGAGGGTTCAACAGGGGAAGATGGTTGTAGAAACGCTGAAAGCAGCAACAAGAACTAGGGTGGTCAGCATGGAAGTACTGTAAAGAAGTCCTTGCATGAGAGTGTGGTAATCCCGACATTGACTTACGGGACCGAAACATGGACGTTGGTGAAGAGACTCAAACCAAGAGTGAGAGGTGTGGAAGTGAGTTACCTGAAAAGTGAGTGCAGAGTTAAATGGAGGGATAGACAAACAAATGAGGAAGTACGAGAGAGGTGTGGTGTGGATGTAGATGTGCTGAAAAGTGTGAAAAGGAACACGTTGAGATGGTTCGGCCATGTGGAATGTATGGGAAGCGAGAGAATGACTAGGAGAGTGTACGAGAGTGAGGTGGAAGGACAGAGAGGAAGAGGTAAACCGAATGGGAGGTGGAAGGATGGAGTGATGAAGTATATGAATGAAGGTGGTGCTGGATGGGAGGAGGGGCGTTGACTGACTGGGGACAGAGGTGCATGGAGCCGTTTCGTTCGTGGCCACCACTTCGGGGATCATGGCGTCTGGCAATAGATAGATATATAGATAGACTTTCCAAAAATGCAATCAGAATAAATTACGTCTATCGTCATTAGTTCTTTTATATGAATATAATAGAACAAGTATATACGCTTGCATTTCTCAGACTCGAACGACTACTCATCATTCTTGGTTAATTTTGTTCCAAGATGCTTTAGAGCTATAAAGTCTATAAAGGGCCAAAGTCCTAATTTTTGATTATATACAATTATTTACAAATCGGAAATCGGCAGACAAGAATGTTAGCAATACTAACGGTTTATAATGAAACAGGTTACACCATACACTGCTATTAGCTTAACACTACATATCTATAATAAAACAAAGTGTTCTAAGATAAAAAAAAACTATCCTATAATAATTTTGACACACTAAACCGTAGTCCAGAAACAAAATGTACTTGATATCTAAATATCCAATATGCTCATCGTGTATCCGTACATTAAGAGACATCCTTGCTGAAGACGCGATTTGAGTATCCAAGTGTAAGAGAGTTAACCCTCTCACGACCATATGACACAGAGGTTGCCAGATTAGCAATAAGAAATAGAGTTCTCTCACTCTTATAATAACCTCTCCAAAATTAGTTTTCTGCCCACAGCCATCCCAAAGACAACTGCAGAGGTTAAAGTAACTAAACTAAAGGTTTATAAATACCCCTGATGGTAACAAAGGATTTAAAGTATCCCTAATAGGCTTAAAATTGCGCCAAGAACGTGAGAGGGTTAACATTCACCATCCCCTCCATACCTCCTCACACCACCAAGGAAAATTGATCCACACTTCGCTTGTTTTGTAGCTGAAAGCCGACTTGCCACTTAACATTTGTGAGTGAAAACATGCGATTTTCTCCTTCATTTCCACTTGAAGTAATTCAAATATATTAACTGTTATTTCATCATGCTTTGTGCTTACAAAACACTCTGAATTGTTGAAATGAAGATGAAATGAACCTCAGATTTGTACCTGGTATATACTGTAGATATCACAATTACATGGAGAAGTGGCCCTATTTTCATTGATTTTCAGATTCTCAGCACCTCTTCATTTAACACACAACCAATGCACTAAGCACACTGATATACGTATAGGTGGCAAGCTTATAATCTTCTGGGATCATTTGGCGATCAACTCAGCTGGTATTACCAAAAATATTTTTGTACGTCAGCTGCAGTGTAGGCCATTTTTGCATAGTAAGTATAATTATGTCGACCGCAGTGAAAAGAAAAATATAAAATGCAAACAATTAATTTGAACTACTAGCCAATCTACTGTACTATAGATGGCATCAAATAATACAACATAATGCTATACCATCAGATAATTAAGTTTTTCCTTCGTCATGAGGCTATGCATATATTCAAACAAAATAAGAAAGTTGATATTGCTAAAGTATATTATACCAGTAACCTACTTGAGATCTAACTACAGGAGCGAATAGGATCTGAATTCAGTTCCCTCTCCCATGCCTGCTCAAATAGACAAATATAACATTAGCACCACTCTAACATAATATTACCGTGGGTCAACTAAACAAGTATTTCCTGTACTATCACATGAGGCAAGTATCGAGTATCTTAGTATGATTGTTTTTTTCTTTTTCTACCAACCAACTTCTCTAAACTCAATTAATGAAATCAACAAATACATGTGGCACTCCAAGGACTCGAACCTAGGATAATCACATCGAAATTCCGCGCACTTATGCATTACGCTATCATTAAGGGGAGGTTTTTAGCTTTGTTCCCTAGAACTCCAGTACACTTTCCAGTAGAAAAGTTTTCCGGAAGAAGACCGGTTCCTCCTAAATTACAAGCTAACTATCGCTCACCAGGAAAAGATCGACACCTAAATGGCATGAACGGTCTTACAATCGCCAAACTAATGGGGCGAACGTCTTAAAATTAAACAAAAAATTGAAATAATCATGAGGAAGAAGGGGGTCCAGAAAAAAAAACTTTAGCGAAAATCTCCCTTTAACCCACTGAGCCCCAGCGACGCAGGGTTTGCGTCCACAATGTATGTAACGCTAAACCCCAGCGACGCATGGTTTGCGTCCTGGCCGGTCCGGTCCTAATTACTCCGGTCCTATGGCACCCCGAGGGCTCAGATTTGTATGGGAACTGTGTAAGTATCCCACGTACCCATGCCGATGGTTGAAAACCAGAATGGGTGAACCAGACCACGTATACGGTCCGTTCTGGTGTCATTTTGAAGCTATTTTCGCATAGTTTTCGGCAGAATATACTTCATTTAATGCAGATGCTTGATTTATCATTCAGGAGTGCCTGAATATGCCCTAAATAGCCCAAACAAGGCTGCAGCCAAAGGGTTAAGAAAGGGGATCACAAGTGTCCCAAGAATTATCGGCCAATTAGCTTGACTTCTAGCATAGTAAAACTCTTAGAAGGGATACTAGTAGACAGGATAGTTGACTACCTAGATATCCATAATTTAATTACAGATTCCCAATATGGATTCAGGCGACACCGATCATGTCTTACCAATTTGCTGGAATTTGTCCATGAAATGCTGAATGAGTATGACACTTATGTAGAGCCATAGACATCCTTTACTTAGATTTTCAAAAAAGCTTTTGACAAAGTGCCTCATTGCAGGCTAATGTCCAAAGTGAGTGCTCTAGGTATCAATACAGAGGTCACAAATTGGATAGAAAGTTGGCTAACAGGTAGACAACAATGAGTGGTAATCAATGGTGTTTCTTCTGAGTGGACTTCAGTAACTTCTGGAGTTCCACAGGGGTCTGCCCTTGGACCACTACTGTTTAACATATATATATATATATCAATGACATCGATATTGGTCTGTTGATTGTGATCTCCAAGTTTGCAGATGACAAAGCTTGGAATGAATGTGAAAGACCCCAACGGGGTTGAACAGCTCGGGATGGACCTCAACAGACTGGGTGAATGGTCGGAGACATGGCAGATGCCTCTAAATTAAAATGTAAAACTTGCAAACTAAACAAACCAAAATTGGGACAAGGACAATATAAAGTCAAATTAAATTATCAAAATCGCTATGTGGAAACAACGTTTACTAAAATGAAAATTATTAAATAAAAGAACACAATCCACCACATAGGGTGTACATTACTACATGAGCAAGTTAATCTGTTTCCCAAGCAAACTAATCGCACATATAACAACGCACTATCGTCACGTTAAAGGAAGTAGTCAAGTTTGGGAAGTCCGGGACGTTCTGGCAAATTTTACTAAACTCTGCATGAATAAAGAAACTATATGTTAAATGTCAAAATATTATTTAAAATCAAATTTGCAACATGACAAGACATTAAAATAGTACAAAATACAAATATTGATAAGATATCTATACTATTACAAAATAATATATAAAATACAGTACAGCACTCACTAACGATAGTGCTATCGGGTAGGTACCTGTAAGCATAGCATGCCTCAAGTGACCCCTATCAATAACTACCCTACAAATAACCTACATTTATAGCACAAATAAACTAAGGAAATCGCAAAAGTAAGCAATTGATACTATCGACAATGAATACATATAATATAAAGACAAATAATTACAAAATATGAAGTAACAACAGATTTAAACAAAGAGTACTCTTTTAACAAGAACAATAAATTTAAAAAATCATCAATATTAATATTAATAATAATAATAGAAAAAGAAAAAGATAAACAATAAATACAGACAAAAAGTAAGCAGAGGTTATACAAGAAACTTCAAGTTAAAAATGCTTGATTAAAATTATTGATGTCAAATTTTAGAATACAGTCACAATAATTGACCCTAAAAAGATTAAATTTATGGAACAATTTACTTGCCTCAAAACCTCTGTCCACTAAGAGTCTGTATAGTAACCTAGCTCTAGCCCAAAAGTCATCTACTTTAGTGCAGATTTTACAAAATCTTATTAATTGGGAATAAAAACAGTTATAAGTTATTTTACTATCGATATTACTACTAGGGAAAGGAAAGTTTATTACGTTTAAATTAAAATCATCAACTTTGTGATATACTTTAAGTATGCACTGTTCATTAACAATCTCTATATTTATATCAAGAAAATTTTCAACTTTATAATTTACGTTACATTGTGTGAGGGGAATAGAATTAGGGTAAATAAGTTTAGCAACTTGATTAAAATTTAACAAATTGCAAACAAGAATATCATCAATATATCTACTATTATTACTTAACAGTTTAGCAAGTGCTAATTTTTCTGGAATTTTATTTTTCTTGCTACTGTCAACTAAGTCTTTTATATATTTAAATATAAACTTGGAAAGTGCAAGGTGATGCATATCGGCCAAGCAAACCCCATTTCAAGCTATTCACTATTGGGAATGCCTCTGCAAGTGATTGACTTGGAAAAGGATTTGGCTGTTCTGATTAGCAGTGACCTAAAGTTTTCCAAGCAGTGCATTGAAGTAGAGAAGAAAGCTCAGAAATTATTGAGCTATATTAAGAGGTAATTTAAGTATAGCAATATGAAAATAGTCTTCACACTTTACAACGCACTGATATGGCCTCTCCTAGAGTATGCTGTTCAATTTTGGTCTCCAGCACTCAGGAAAGATATAGAGCGACTGGTAAGAGTACAAACTAGGGCTACAAAGCTTATTCCATTGTTTATAAGAATGAACTATGAGGACCGGTTGAGAGATCTTAATCTATTCCCGTTGGAGACACACAAACTACGAAGTCAGCTCATTGAAGTTTTTACAATACTTAATGGGTTTGACAATGTGGATTATAGCAAAATGATTAGCCTCAATATGAACACAACATGCACCCATGGCTGGACATTAGAATTGAAAAAGGTTCAGCACTAGTATCTGTGGAAACGTTTTCACATATAAGATATGTTCTTCCTGGAACAAAATTCCCTCCGAAGTTGTAAACAGTTCTTCAGTAGAGCAGTTCAAGAAGAGAGTAGATAGCATTTTGCACCCTCTGTAAAGAGTGTAGTGCACTAAACAGTCTCTCTCTTTCTAATTCGAGTATCTCCTCGGAATGGACCACAAGGTCTCCGAGATACTAATTATCCCTTATAACTCCTTGTAATTGTTTTTTCTCTCTATTTTTCTCTCTCTCTCTCTCTCTTTCTTTCCCATGTCAATAGATAACGCTGGCTCAATGTAGCTTTGTATTGCGAACCTATAAATTGTGCATGTTTTTCTATAGATGCGTCCATGAGGGACGACAAATATTTGTACATGTGTATGTAAGACTGTATGTGCGTCTTTACGCATGGCAAAGTACAGAGAAGATTAAGCAACAACATGTATATTGGTCTTGGAAAGGCTGCTACCAAACCTACGAAAGAGAGTGAAAATATTGCTATATGAGTGTTGTCCCGTACGTATTAACAGTACTATATGTATGTACAGTATGCAGATCAGTGATGGAATACGCAAGCCCAGCCTGGGCTTCTAACCTAGCTGAAACACATCATAAGACCTTACAGACTATTCAAAACAAAGCCCTGAAGATCATTACAGGCTGCACAGCTACTGCACCCACAGATCACCTACATCAAGAAACCAAAATCCTCAAAGTCAAAGACCATCTGGACATGAGAGGTACTCAATTCCTGGCAGCAGCCTCCACGAACCAAGACCACCCACTAAACTACATGGCAACACACCCACAGACACCAAGAAATATCAAAACAACACCCAGCACACGGTATCACACACAATTATTGTCCTCTCTCCTCCCTGCCCACCCCGAACCAACTCCAGAAGCACATCCATACTCATATCTCTCACCGATCCATCCACTCACTCACAGACAACACACAGCTGCATGCACGACCTCCCGAATCATCCTTCCGAATCCTCCCTTCCTCGCGAGGACAGAGTCCACTGGCCAGGCTGAGATGCGGACACCATCCAGCTATGAGCTATCAGAAGAGACTGGATGACTCCGTTGTCGACGCCTGCCCGGGATGTAACACAGCACCCCATACCATTAAACACATCATAGAAGACTGCATTTCACACAACCACTTACGCCAACAACACAATCTACACTCAATGAGAGCTCTGTGGGAAAGCCCGATCGTGGCCATGGCCTTTCTCAGGGACTCGGGGCTGTTCGGCCAGGCAGCTTAGGGAACAACAACAACAACAACAACAGTATGCTGGTTAATTAAAGCTAACCTCTCCTTTCTCTCTGGTATATAAGACCAAAAAGTCTCGCAATTAACGAACACCCCACACTGGATAATAACCTAACAAGGAGGAGGGAAGGGAGAGAGAGAGAGAGAGAAAGAGAGTTACAGCTATATATATTTACATAAATACACAGACCACAAAAACAACTTGATCCAATCGAAGCAATTTGTAAAAAGGGAAGAAGTTAAGCCAAGAGGATTATTTCAAGATGCAAACAATCAGAAAAAAGCATTGGAAGTTGCAAATCTTCATATCGAGGGTGATATCAGCCCCACGCTGATTGGCTATTTATGGCTAGACGATGTACCTGCCCAATCAACTGTCATGTCCCAAAATGACGAGCAGTGCATGAACAGAGAAATGTTATCAACCAACAGTTTGTTCGTAACAAAACTTTCCAGAAAGGTCCATTGCCTGGGTATTATGACGAGAATATTAGGACAACCCGTGGATATGCAAAGAAGGAATAGCAGACCGGTAAATAGCATTGTGAAAACACATGTATGGTAACAAGTCAGTTTACAGTACAACTGCCAGTGCCGTCTATAAAGACTTGGGAGGGGCAGCTCAGAGGCAAGATCCGAACAGAGAACATATCTAGCGGAGGCTTGGTTGGCCTGTCCCTGGCTCCTGCGCATGGATGCAGTGAAGTTTAGGTGTGAGGTAGTAGTATGACATGAAGCTGAGCCTGGTAGCGGAGAACAGAAGGAAAAGAGCAACTGTAGCCAGATGCAGTGCCCCAAATCTAGCACTTGCAGCCAAGTTTCTGGTTGCCTATAATTACATAGCAGCGGTGCATGCTTACCATACAACACTACACCAGAAGAGAAGCTGAAATCTAACGCAGTACGCCGAGGACGAGTTGAGCAGTCTACTATTATCCAGAATAAAAGAAAGATGTCCGTCTTCATATCATGAATAGGTTTTTTAAAAGAACTCTAGGTTTGACCCTAAGAAGTACAGGTCAATTTTCCTGCGCATTGTGGTGTCCAATTTCCTCGAGAAGTTTGTGGCATGAGTCATCTATAGTGACCTGGATGATCATTGTGTCCTCTTAGACCAACAGTTCAGCATTAAGTCAGAATTATCCACCTCAAACTTTATATTACTCATCTCCAAAAAAATGACAGGACACCCAAGAGAATGGACTGAAATACATTGTTGTTGTTGTCTTGGACACAGCAGGAGTATTCAACAGGGTGAATATCTATATGCTAGGAAGGCTGTGTGCTGAGGGCAACCAGAGAGGCCTTCTGTTGCTACTGGGTGATTTACCTTCAGTGAAGAACGTTCCAGTCGTTGTTCATGGGTAAGCCTCTAGACCCTTCCTCATTAAGGTTTTCATTCCACAGGCATATGTACTGGGCCCAATACCTCCTCGAACTACCTCCTCCGGGACATATGAACAGCCTCTGCCTAAGTTAGTGACTGAACACTCTCCCAGTCCTTTCACAGTCAGATTACTCAGCATCATAATGAAAAGGCACTAAGAATATACAGGAAATGATTGAAACAATACAAAACTCTTCAGAAGGTCAATAGCAACAGTGAACAATATTGATGATACATTTACAAAAAATCATAAGCCACGCGAGGAGAATAGGAGTATAAGGAAGGAAAGGAGACAAATAGAAAGTATTTGATAAAGAGAGAGAGAGTGTGTATGTTTGAAGAGATGTGCATTCAGGCACACTGCTATTATACTGTACTTTGTAAAACAGCATACATAACGGTAAATATTGAAAGGGAAGCGAGCGGTATATTTCACAAACTGCTTCATATATTGAGAAAGAGCATAAATAAGGGTACAATACTGAAAGGGAGCCAAGAGGAATAATTCACACCCTGCTATATATATTGAAAAAGACATACATAAGGGAACCCACCTCGCTTTTTTTATCTTTCTCTCCCTCTTTCTTTGGCTTGTATCAATTTGGCCCCATTCAGCCTGCCGTTTACCCCCATCCAGGTGTCAATATTTTCCTGGCGAGCAGCAGCGAGCCAGCATATATATATATATATATATTTGTTTTGATAGCAAGCTAAATTTGTACATTTTTCGATAGAACAATTTCTCCGGCGAAGCCGGATTTCTCCATACAATGCTGGCTCCCAATCGCTCGCCAGGAAGAAATCGACACCTGAATGGGGATAAACGCCTTAAAACAGTTGGCTGAATGGGGCCGAATGGATACAAGCCAGGGAAAGAGAGAAAAGGAGAGAAAGATAAAACAAAAACAGTGACCCCCCATAAGGGTTAAATATTGAAAGGTATGCAAGAGGAATATTTCACAGGCTGCTTGCTCTTATATCCCCCGGCAGGCGAGAGAGGGGTGGTGCTAGATCCACACACAACAATGGGGGTGCTATGAGGCTCTTATGGGGTGGGGGGTAGAAAGGTGGAGGGGGGTGGAAGGTAGCAGTGGGAGGGAGATAGTCAGAAGATCAGGCGCTGGATACAAATAACACTCCGCCTTACTATAGAACTTAAACCAAGAATGGCGAAGCCATGTTAGTTCAGCGTGCCCGGCATGAGAAGGTATTTGCTTCAATTCTGACACAAATTTTCATATTTACCATATATAACATTATTGCTTCTCCATATGTGCCTATTTTACTTTTAATATGAACATATGAACATTGAAGAGCAATAAAAGAAGTGGTAGCAGCAATTGGCTGGTGGGAAACGTATATTATAGCCCCGCGGTCTTAATCTGAGCAGGACCGGTGAGAGACATACATCCATAATCGCTTCTTCCAACATTACAGGTTCACTATCGTTCCCCAGGGAAAAAATCGACACCTAAAAGGCACGAAAGGTCTTAATATTGACAAAGAAATGGGGCGAAAGGTCTGAAAATCGATAAACTAATGAGCCAAACGTCATAAAATCTGAAAACTAATGGGACTTAACTCGAGGGAGACAGTGGTCCCGAAAACCGGCCCCTTAAACTGAGGTAATTGGTGAAATGACTCGTGAGGTTTCTTGTTTACAACAGATTTACTGTTCCCAAATACCTGCTGGTTAAGGGGAGGCTTGTATTTATTTGTTAAGTTATACATTGCTTTAATATATTTTTAGTTGCCTCCCAAGACCTCCATCAAACTTAAAAAAATACCCGAAGAACCTCCTTCGAAATAAATTTGTAAATTTTTGTGTAGAAAGATTTCCTAGCCGAAGGCTGGTTATTCCTTGCCATGAACAAATCGACACCTAATTTTATGTTCTGTGTGAGTGACGGAGACAAAAGGCAGATCTGCCTGTAGCGAGTGCCTCCTCAAGAGTTGAAAGAGTGACAGGGCTCAAATCGAGGGACGTTCGAGCCTAAATGCCTGGACACACAGAGTTTGAAGCAATTTATGTAATAGGAAGAGGGAAAGACTAATTCTGGGAGAGAGTTTCAGAGCTCAGCTGTTGAATGGAAGAAGGATTGGGAGTATCGTTTCACTCTCGAGTTGGAAAGTTGCACACAGTAGGGGGGGGGGGGGGGATTGAGTTGCAAGGCGGGTATTACGTACTCTACGTAGAGGAGGGGGTATACACTGGGTGAACTCTGAAGAACACTGATTATTGTAGTAGCGAAAGAATAGCGAGAGAGATGCAACATTGCGGCGAAGAGAGATAGAGAATGCAGAGAGTTGGTGAGTGGACGGGAGTTAATGATACGAAAGGCTTTCCTTTCTACTTTTTTTAAGAGTGCGGTGTGAGAGGATCCTCCCCACACATGTGAACAATACTCAATACAAGCACATAAGGTCTAATACCACATAAGGGCTAAAAATTACCAAACTAAATGGGTGACGGTCTTACAAATCTCAAAACTAATGGACCTAAGCACGAAAGAGAAGGGAGTCCAGGTAAACTAAACCTCCCCTTAAGGATTGGTAAAGGTAGTACACCCAGGGAAAGCAGTTGGTATAGTAGGGGTCGTAAATGGCCACAATGTTCATCAATCACAATAGCTAGGTGTGCCACGGTTTACTCCAGGCCATATATTCATATCACACTCATTTGGGAGAGGCTGCATAGAGAGAGAGAGAGAGAGAGAGAGAGAGAGAGAGAGAGAGAGAGAGAGAGAGAGAGAGAGGGAGAAACCACACCTTGTCTTCATTCTGCCACAAATATTTCATTATTATTAGTATTTATTTGGTAAGACTAATCTCGGAAGTCCAATACCTGACTGTAATATGGATGTTTGCCCAGTGTGTTTGGATGTACAAGTTAGATAGAGGGTGTATTGTAGTAGATGTATTGTAGTGGATGTATTGTAGTGGGTGTATTGTAGTGGATGTATTGAAGTGGGTGTATTTTAGTGGGTGTATTGTAGTGGGTGTATTGTAGTGGATGTATTGTAGTGAGTGTATTCTAGTGGGTGTATTGTAGTGGGTGTATTGTAGTCGATGTATTGAAGTGGATGTATTGTAGTGGTTGTATTGTTGTGGGTGTATTGTAGTTGATGTATTGTAGTGGATGTATTGTAGTGGTTGTATTGTAGTGGGTATATTGTAGTGAGTGTATTGTAGTGGCTGTATTGTAGTGAGTGTATTGTAGGGGAGGTGTGGTGGAGTGGTCTTGCCACTGGCCTGGTAATCCAAAGGTCCCGGGTTCAAATCCCGATGTATCAATGGGAAGATATTATTGGGATGGAATTTGTGCTGTACCTAGTATCAGTGCATTACCACAAAGCCCACCGAAACGTCAATAAAATACCCTCATTGTTCCCTGATTAAATAGCACTGTATGAATATTCCCATATTCAAAATATGCTATAGGGGTGCAATGCCTGGTGAGTTATCTGCTCAACAGGTGGCGTTGTGTGTGTGTAAGTGTGAGAGTCCGAGTGTAGCGGGTGAGACAGTGAAGCACGGGAACGAGATGGCTTCAGGGATGGGGTCGTTTCGGGCCATGAGTGAGCACCGTGCCTCATGTGAAGGCAAGATGGCAGGTGCTCGTTGTGCTCTACGTGCTTCACATGTCTCACTCCCTAGACTGGAACAAGACCTCACGGGCTTCACTGTTCATTGTAAAGCGGTGAATGTTAAGGCTCTCAGCCTATGCCCGAGAGGAAGTAAGTTGGAATATAGAAAAAAAAAAAAAAAAAAAAAAAAAAAAAGTGGGTGTATTGTAGTGGGTGTATTGTAGTGAGTGTATTGTAGTGGGTGTATTGTAGTGAGTGAGTGTATTGTAGTGGGTGTATGTAGGGAGTGTATTGTAGTGGGTGTATTGTAGTGGCTGTATTGTAGTGGTTGTATTGTAGTCGATGTATTGTAGTGGCTGTATTGTAGTGGTTGTATTGTAGTGAATAAATTGTAGTGGTTGTATTATAGTGGTTGTATTGTAGTGAATGTATTGCAGTGGGTGCATTGCAGTGGGTGTATTGTAGTGGATGTATTGTAGTGGATGTAGTACTATGATAAATCTTTGTTTTCAGGAGATGGTGTACATCTCAATGAAGTAGGAGCTGCACGTCTTGGTCGTCTGCTGAACGATGCAGTCAAGGATTTCCGTTCAAAAAACGGGGTCAACCAGACCCCAGACAGGGTAGTGTAAGTCAAATACGAACTGAAAATTCAGACAATGCACAATCGGTAACATCTAACTCTAATACTCTTAAGGTGTTTTATATAAATGCTCGTAGCATACGCAATAAATTTTCAGATCTAGAGGAAATCGTGTTTACAGAACATTATGATATAATCGGCATTACAGAATCTTGGTTAAATATGGAAGACAGAGACTTTTTAGCCGAATATACGCTTCCTGGTTATACAATGTTTGAGAAAAGTCGGATCAATAGAAATAGAGTAGGAGTTCTGTTTTTTATAAAGGAAAGTCTTAATCCCGTCTTAATGTCAAAACCTCAAATTGCGAATATAGACATATCTTACGTACTATTAAATAATAAACGAGGAACTAAAATAACACTAGCTTTATTATACAGACCCCCATCTCAATCAGTGCAAACTGACAGTTAAATTTATGAACAAATTGCAGAAATAACTAACATACAAGATACCGTAATTCTTGGCGATTTCAACTTACCCGTGACTAAATGGGGCGATATTCTTACTTCACACTCTGGACACGACCTCTATGCTAACTTGCAAGAGAGTTCACTTTTTCAATTTGTACAATCTCCGACCCGTGGTAATAATGTGCTTGACCTTGTACTCGCAACAAAAGAAGAATTAATAGAGAATTTGAATGTTGGTGATGAATTCAGTAACAGCGACCATCGTACGATAACTTTCACTTTAAAGTTTACTAGTAACAAATCAAATAGCAGCATTGAGAAAGTCCCTAATTTCAAGAAAGCATATTTTCATAAACTTAAATCAAAGCTTAAAGAAACTGACTGGAGCTTTCTGATTTACAATAACGACATAAATACATCTTGGGAGTGTTTCACAACCACTTACCTTAAGGCAGTGCAAGACTGCATACCATCGAAAATACGGCGTCCAGGCCATAATGATAAGCCCAAATGGTGGAATAAAGATATTTCAGACTGTCTGCTTGCTAAAAAATTGGCTAATGATAGATTAAAATCCTCACAAAATGACGAAGAACGGGTGAAATTTGTAGAGCTACGACGCAAAGCCAAAAAGTTAATTAAGCAAAGTAAAAAGACCCTGGAGTTTCATGTTGCGAATCAAAGTAAAACAAACCCGAAAGAATTCTATAGTTATATCAGAAAGAAAAAAGTAGTTACTTCAACTGTTGGACCATTAGTCGATGAAAATGGAGAATACACCAAAGACGAAGTACAAATGAGTAATGCCCTCAATACCTTCTTTGCATCAGTTTTTACAACAGAAGACCTCAGTGATATCCCTACACCATCGCCGATTCAGATTGATAATTCAGATGTTCTAAGCAATATCATCGTTACAAAGAGAGAGAAGTATTGAATTGTTTAGATAAACTCAAGGTAAATAAAACGCCTGGACCTGATACAATCTCGCCTAGAGTTCTAAAGGAAGCTAAGGATGAGCTCTCCAAACCACTGACATTGCTATTCAATGAATCCTTGCAGTCTGGGACTATGCCTGATCAATGGAAGCTAGCCAACGTAACACCGATATTAAAAAAAGGCAGCAAATCCCTACCCAGTAATTATCGTCCAATTAGCTTAACCTCAATTGTATTTAAAATGTTAGAAACGGTCATAAGAGACAGACTCGTAAATCACTTAGAGGCAAATAACTTACTTAAAGATACTCAACACGGCTTTCGTAAAGAACGTTCTTGTTTAACAAACCTCTTAGACTTCTTCTACGATATCCTTAACCTCTACGATAAGAGTAAAGCTGTAGATATTATATACCTTGATTTTCAAAAGGCCTTTGACAAAGTTCCCCACAAACGTTTACTGCTAAAACTAAAAGCGCATGGAATACAAGACGGTGTGTTGAAATGGATAGAAAATTGGCTCAGCAACAGAAAGCAAAGAGTAGTCATAAACGGTAAGGCATCTAAATGGACCAATGTAAGTAGCGGGGTACCCAGGGATCGGTACTAGGACCAATTCTCTTTCTAATTTACATCAACGACATAGATGAGGGTCTCACCTGTACAATCTCAAAATTTGCTGACGATACAAAACTTGCAAATAGCGTACTCTCAAAAGAACAAGGTGACGATATGCAACACAATCTAGATAAATTGTCATGTTGGGCCCAAATTTGGCAAATGAGTTTCAATGCGGATAAATGTAAAGTACTACATATCGGACACCTAAATGAGAAAGCAAACTATTCGATGAATGGCACTCAGCTTAAGAATGTAAACAAAGAAACCGATCTGGGAGTAACAATATCGAGTAACCTAAAACCGAGTCAACAATGTTCAGAAGTTGTTAAGAAGGCAAACAAAATAATTGGCTTTATAGGCAGGTCATTTGAGCATAAATCCAAAGAAGTTATCCTAACCCTTTACAATTCCTTAGTCCGCCCTCTTCTGGAATACTGCGTTCAATCCTGGTGTCCTTATTACCAAAAAGATATAAACAAGCTAGAACGAGTTCAACGTAGAGTTACCAAAATGATACCTAGCCTAAAGAACAAGCCATACGAAGAGCGTCTTAGAGAATTAAATCTATTTCCTTTAATCCAGCGCAGATTAAGAGGTGACTTAATTCAAGTGTTCAAAATCATCAAAGGCATCGACAATATGAACTGTAGTAAGTACTTCACTATCGACCAATCTAATTACACGCGGGGAAACGGTTGCAAAATTATTGGTAAATCTTTTAACTCACACGAATCTAAGAATTTCTTCTTCAATCGAGTTGTCAACTTGTGGAATGGGCTTCCCCGAGACGTTATAGACTGCAGCACCGTTGATTCATTTAAACACCACTTAGACAAATATCTCGCATCAAACCCGCGACTGACTGCGTTTGTAAATGAATAACTTTATTTTATCCCCCCCTCAGTTACTAACCCATCTGTCCCCTACTAACTTCCTAATCCTGCCACGGACATTAGTTCTAGGGCAGTAGTTCCCTTTCCAATGTTCCCTTACCCACTCTAAACACTGTTTGGACACTTGATCCTCAGTGTTTTGGAGGACAAGCAGCCTAGAAGGGTCACTAGACCTGTTGTTGCTTGATTTCCTTTGTATAGTGGTTGTATTGTAGTGGTTGTATTATAGTGGTTGTATTGTAGTGAATGTATTTTAGTGGGTGCATTGCAGTGGGTGTATTGTAGTGGATGTATTGTAGTGGGTGTATTGTAGTGGATGTATTGTAGTGAGTGTATTGTAGTGAGTGAATTGTAGTGGGTGTATTGTTGTGGATGTATTGTAGTGGGTGTATTATAGTCGATGTATTGTAGTGGATGTATTGTAGTCGATGTATTGTAGTGGTTGTATTGTAGTGGATATATTGTAGTGGGTGTATTGTAGTGGACGTATGATAGTGGATGTATTGTAGTGGCTGTATTGTACTGGTTGTATTGTAGTGGATGTATTGTAGTGGTTGTATTATAGTGGTTGTATTGTAGTGAATGTATTGCAGTGGGTGTATTGTAGTGGATGTATTGTAGTGGATGTATTGTAGTGGCTGTATTGTAGTGGCTGTATTGTAGTGGTTGTATTGTAGTGGATGTATTGCATTTTTTTTTCTTTTTTCTATGTGATTGAGGGAGGCAAAAGGCAGAACTGCCAACAGCGAGTGCCTCCCCCATAGTTGAAAGAGTGACAGGGCCAAAATCAAGGGACGTTCGAGCCAAAATGCCTGGACACACTGAGTTTGAAGCAATTTAAGTTATAGGAAGAGGGAAAGACTGATTCTGGGAGAGAGTTCCAGAGCTCAGCTGTGCGTAGAAGAAAGTTTGAGAGTAACGTTTCACTCTTGGGTTGGAGAGTTGCACAGAGTAGGGGTGGGATTGAGTTGCAAGACGGGTACCACGTGCCCTACGTAAAGGAGGTGGTATACACTGGGAAAGATCTGAGGAACACTGATTATTATAGTAGCGATGGAATAGCGAGAGAGATGCAACATTGCGGCGGAGAGAGAGAGATTGCAGAGAGTTGGTGAGTGGACGGGAGTTAATGATACGAAAGGCCTTCCTTTCAACTTTGTCTAGGAGAGTGGTGTGAGAGGAACCTCCCCACACATGTGAACAATACTCAATACAAGGACGCACTATGCCCCTGTACAGAGCAAGAAGTGTGCAGGGAAAAGAACCCCCTAAGGCGGTTGGCACACCCAGCTTCTGGGAGGCTGCCTTAGCAAGCCTGGTAATATGGTCCTTCCAACTGAGAGCAGAAGAAAAGGAGACACAAAGAATATTGAGAGAAGACGAAGGATTGATTTTTGTATTGTTGAAGAATAAGGGATAGTCCACTGGGAGTTCCTTACGGGTAGATAGATGGAGAAATTGGGTTTTGGAAGCATTAAAGGTAACAAGGTTTTCTCTGCCCCAATTGGAGATAGTATTTAGATCATAATTTAAGAGTTCTATGGCTTCATTACGTTTGTCGTTGAGGGATTGCTGGCTGGGGCGTTCTGAAAAACTAATGGAGTAGTGTAAGGTTGAGTCATCTGCGTATGAATGGATGGGAATTGAGGTACAGTTGAGATCATTTATAAAAATTAAAAAAAGAATAGGAGATAGGACAGAACCCTGAGGAACACCAGAGTTTATAGGGTGAGGAAGTAAACAATGGCCGTCCACAACCGCGGCTATGGAACGGCCGGAAAGGAAATTAGAGACAAAGGCACAGATGGAGGGATAGAAACAGAAGGAGGGTAGTTTAGAAATTAAAGATTTGTGCCAGACTCTATCGAAGGCTTTTGATATGTCTAGTGCAATAGAAAAAGTCTCACCGAAGTCCCGAAAGGAGGATGACCAAGAGTTAGTAAGATATGAAAGAAGATCACCAGTAGAGCGACCCTTAAGGAAGCCATACTGGCGATCTGAGAGCAGATTATGAGAAGATAAATGGCTAAGAAATTTGGAAGCAAGAATAGTTTCAAAAACTTTAGAAAGACAAGAGATGAGAGCAATTGGGCGATAGTTGGAGGGTTGAGAGCGGTCACCCTTCTTTGGGACAGGTTGAATGTGAGCAAATGTGTAGTGGGTGTATTGTAGTGAATGTATTGTAGTGAGTGTATTGTAGTGGTTGTATTGTAGTGGGTGTATTGTAGTGGTTGTATTATAGTGGTTGTATTGTAGTGAATGTATTGTAGTGGGTGTATTGTAGTGGTCGTATTATAGTGGTTGTTTTGTAGTGGATGTATTGTAGTGAGTATTGTAGTGGTTGTATTGTAGTGGATGTATTGTAGTGGGTGTATTGCAGTGGGTGTATTGTAGTGGATGTATTGTAGTGGCTGTATTGTAATGGGTGTATTGTAGTGGATGTATTGTAGTGGGTGTATTGTAGTGAGTGTATTGTAGTGGTTGTATTGTAGTGGGTGTATTGCAGTGGCTGTATTGTAGTGGGTGTATTTTAGTGAATGTATTGTAGTGAGTGTATTGTAGTGGTTGTTTTGTAGTGAGTCTATTGTAGTGGGTGTATTGTAGCAGGAGCATTGTAGTGGGAGTATTGTAGCGAGAGTATTGTAGTGGGAGTATTGTAGTGGGAATATTGTAGTGGATGTATTGTAGTGGGTGTATTGTAGTGGGTGTATTGTAGTGGGAGTATTGTAGTGGGAGTATTGTAGTGGGAATATTGTAGTGGATGTATTGTAGTGGGTGTATTGTAGTGGGTGTATTGTAGTGGTGTATTGTAGTGGATATATTGTAGTGGTATATTGTAGTGGTTGTATTGTAGTGGTTGTATTGTAGTGGGTGTATTGTAGTGGGTGTATTGTAGTGGGTGTATTGTAGTGATGTATTGTATTGGGTGTATTGTAGTGTGAGTATTGTAGTGGTTGAATTGTAGTGGATGTATTGTAGTGGGTGTATTGTAGTGGTGTATTGTAGTGGTTGTATTGTTGTGGGTGTATTGTAGTGGGTGTATTGTAGTGGTTGTATTGTAGTGGGTGTATTCTAGTGGGTGTATTGTAGTGGATGTATTGTAATGGGTGTGTTATTGTGGTGGGTGTATTGTAGTGGGTGTATTGTAGTGGTTGTATTGTAGTGGGTGTATTGTAGTGGGTGTATTGTAGTGGTGTATTGTAGTGGTTGTATTGTAGTGGGTGTATTGTAGTGGTGTATTGTAGTGGTTGTATTGCAGTGGGTGTATTGTAGTGGGTGTATTGTAGTGGGTGTATTGTAGTGCATGTATTGTAGTGGGTGTATTGTAGTGGTGCATTGTAGTGATTGTATTGTAGTGGGTGTATTGTAGTGGATGTATTGTAGTGGGTGTATTGTAGTGGGTGTATTGTAGTGGTTGTATTGTAGTGGGTGTATTGTAGTGGTGTATTTTAGTGGGTGTATTGTAGTGGGTGTATTGTAGTGGTTGTATTGTAGTGGATGTATTGTAGTGGGTGTATTATAGTGGTTGTATTGTAGTGGGTGTATTGTAGTGGGTGTATTGTAGTGGGTGTATTGTAGTGGTTGTATTGTAGTGGTGTATTGTAGTGGTTGTATTGTAGTGGGTGTATTGTAGTGGTGTATTGTAGCGGGTGTATTGTAGTGGGTGTATTGTAGTGGTTGTATTGTAGTGGGTGTATTGTAGTGGTGTATTTTAGTGGGTGTATTGTAGTGGGTGTATTGTAGTGGTTGTATTGTAGTGGATGTATTGTAGTGGGTGTATTATAGTGGTTGTATTGTAGTGGGTGTATTGTAGTGGGTGTATTGTAGTGGTTGTATTGTAGTGGGTGTATTGTAGTGGTGTATTGTAGTGGTTGTATTGTAGTGGGTGTATTGTAGTGGTTGTATTGTAGTGGGTGTATTGTAGTGGTGTATTGTAGCAGGTGTATTGTAGTGGGTGCATTGTAGTGGATGTATTGTAGTGGGTTGTTGTTGTTGTTGTTGTTGTTACCCAGGCTGTCTGGCCTAACAGCCCCAAGGTCTCGAGCAAGGCCAAGGCCATAAACGAGCGCCCCCACAAAATCCTCCCTGCTTACCACTAACAAAGCCCGGGTGACCGAAGCCACTCCAAGGCAGGGAGCTGAGGAAGGTGCGGAAACGCCCGGGAAACCAAAGCCCCACCCAAGGCCCTGTGCCCCTCAGCAATTATGAAGGGAAAGTTGAGGGGCAAGGGAAAAATGTGACGCTTTGGCTCCCAATCTGCCAACTTCTAGGTTGGCAGTAGGGAGGTCAATCCACGGAAAAGACGCCGTCACTTGAGATCTAGAAGATATATAAGTAAAAGGAACAGTCAGAGTAAGCTATGGGTATGGCAGAGATCGCTCAGTTCTCACTCGGATAGACCAGCCCATCACCAAATGACTAGAACCCAATCCTCTCAGCATCAGCTAGGAAAGGCCCTAGAAAGCCGCCTTTGGCGGGGGGATAGCTCCCCTATTTCAACTCCTTTCGGGGTTGGGCACCCGCCCATTGTAGTGGGTGTATTGTAGTTGTGTATTGTAGTGGTTGTATTGTAGTAGTGTATTGTAGTGGTGTATTGTATTGGTTGTATTGTAGTGGGTGTATTGTAGTGTATGTATCGTAGTGGGTGTATTGTAGTGGATGTATTGTAGTGGGTGTATTGTAGTGGGTGTATTGTAGTGGATGTATTGTAGTGGGTGTATTGTAGTGGTGTAT
Source organism: Paralithodes platypus (assembly GCA_032716605.1). NCBI lineage: Eukaryota > Metazoa > Arthropoda > Malacostraca > Decapoda > Lithodidae > Paralithodes > Paralithodes platypus. The sequence goes on from CM064563.1 coordinate 2,919,237, forward strand.
TGTAGTGGATGTATTGTAGTGGGTGTATTGTAGTGTATGTATCGTAGTGGGTGTATTGTAGTGGATGTATTGTAGTGGGTGTATTGTAAAGCGTATATGTTGTGGATGAATGGAGTGTGTAATACGAGTGGTTAAGCGTGAAGCATAACTCGAGTAAACATACAGTAGTGGGAGAGAGAGAGAGAGAGAGAGAGGGTGGGAGGGGAGTCAGCCCACAGTACATTAGCTCACCAAACTAGATACAGCAGGGAGGGTACATTACATAAACAATGCAGCATTACACCCTACCACCACCACTGCTACCACAACAGTATATTACGCATTATCATAACACTCTCTAACAACCAACACACTCTTTAAGGTGGGGGGAGGGTCACAGGTTTATTTCTCTTCTTTTCTCTCTTTCTCTGGCTTGTATCTATTTGGCCCCATTCAGCCTACTGTTTAAGACGTTTATTCCCATCCAGGTGTCGATTTTTCCTGGCGAGCGGTAGCGAGCCAGCATATTTGGTTTAAAATTTTCGACAGCAGGCTAAATTTGTACATTTTTCTATAGAAAAGTGTGTCCAGCGAAGCCGGATTTCTCCATACAATGCTGGTTTGCTATCGCTCACCAGGGAGAAATTGACATCAGGATGGGTATACACGTCTTACAACATTTGGGCGAATGGGGCCGAATGATACAAGTCACAGAAAGAGAAAAAAGGAGAGCAAGATAAACCCAAATCGGTGACCCTCCTTAACCCCTTCTGTACCGGTCACGTATTTTGTATTGAATTTCCGCTACATTTAGACGACTTTATGGAGCTTAGGAAGGATATAGGGTGGCTAAAAGGTTTAAGATCTATAGTGTTATGATGGGTAGACGTCCTTCCTAAGCTGAATAAAATCGTCAAATAGCAGCCAGATTAAAGTTAAAAGGACTGCATCTGTAATGAACGGGGTACGGGGGGGTTAGGCTATATTGTGATGCTGTTTATTGTTTTCATTTAGTATGCACTATTGATTTCCTCGGTAGACCTCCATCAAGCTTATACAAACTTCCATATGATCCTCCTTCGAGATATACAGTATGTGCACATTGATATACAGTATGTGCACATTATACAGTATGTGCACATTGATCGATAGAAACGTGTCCCGGCCAACCTATATTTGGACGATACTACGCAGCTTAGGAAGGATCTGGGGTAGTTAAAACGGTTGGTTGAGATATTTCGAAGTCTTATTATTCCTAGAGGTCCTTCGTAAGTTGAACAAAATCGTCTAATAGTTGCCAGAATAGGATGAAAAGGACGTCCCTAGTACTGGATGGGTTAAGGGGAGGCAGACCGTTTTTCTGGACCCCCTTCTCCCTAATGTTTAGCCCTACTAGTTTTGAGATTATAAGACGTTCGGCCCATTAGTTTGGCGATTTTCACACATTTCGCCCCATTTCGTTATCAATTTTAAGACCTTTCGTGCCATTTAGGTGTCGATTATTTCCTGGCGAGCGATAGCGAGCGTGCAATTTTAAGTGGAACCGGTCTTCCGCCAGGAAATTTGTTTCTACCGAAAAATGTACAGATTTATCTTGAAGGGGGTCTACGGGGTGTTTTTCTAAGCTTGATGGAGGTCCAGGGAGGAAACTAAACAAATATATGAATACATGAATTAATAGACCAAACAAACGGGCAGTAGTCCCCTTAACACAGGTGTATAAGCCAGTAAACCAGGAACGATCATAATCACTCGAACATGAATGTAAAAGATATTATTTGATCAGAACATTTACAAAAAGTGTCTATAAATAGATATGATCCTGCTTTAAGTCCCGTATTATCATGGACTATAAAGATATATTCTGTTTTAGAGAGGCCTCCATAAATTTGCCAATATTATCATTATGCCAGGCTATTTGGAATGATGGAGCAACTGTATGTGTGTGAGAGTGTGTGTGTGTGTGTGTGTGTGAGTAATGCGTGTAATGATTGTGTGTGATTGTACGGTTTAACCCCTTCAGCAGGATGACGTAATATTAATCGCATTCTGGGTACCATTAGACGACTTTCTTTAGTTTCTACTCTCCCTCTAGGACTCAAAGGGGTAAGTACGATATCAATTCACCCTCTGGATACCATAGCCCACCTCGCTTTTTTTTTCTCTTTCTCTCCCTCTCTCTTTGGCTTGTATCCATTCGGCCCCATTCAGCCTACTGTTTTAAGATGTTTACCCCCATCCAGGTGTCAATATTATGCTGGCGAGCGGTAGCAAGCCAGCAAATTTATATATTTGTTTTACAGCAAGCAAAATGTGTACATTTTTCGATAGAAAAATGTCTCAAGCGAAGCCGGATTTTTTCCATACAATGCTGGCTCGTTATCGCTCGCCAGGAAAAGATCGACACCTGGATGGGGATAAACGTCTTAAAACAGTTGGCTGAATGGGGACAAATGGATACAAACCAGGGAAAGAGAAAAAAGGAGAGAAAGATAAAACAAACCGGTGACCCCCCTTAACTCTTGAACTAAGGCAGTCTTGTCTGCTTTTAGGTTATCAAGTATGACACTTGTTCGTGTTGGCATAGGTTTCGGGACGGTTCGGTGGCTCCAGTAAAGATTAGAAATATCAACTGTATGAATAGTTGGAGAGAGGGAGGGTCATGGATTGGGAAACATTGAGAGAAAAATCCTATATACTGCATAAATAGTGGCCCTATACAGTATACCACACAGTATATACAGTATACCACACAGTATATACAGTATACCACACAGTATATACAGTATATATACCACACAGTATATACAGTATACCACACAGTATATACAGTATACCACACAGTATACACAGTATACCACACAGTATATACAGTATACTACACAGTATATACAGTATACCACACAGTATATACAGTATACCACACAGTATATACAGTATACCACACAGTATATACAGTATACCACACAGTATATACAGTATACCACACAGTATATACAGTATACCACACAGTATATACAGTATACCACACAGTATATACAGTATACCACACAGTATATACAGTATACCACACAGTATATACAGTATACCACACAGTATATACAGTATACCACACAGTATATACAGTATACCACACAGTATATACAGTATACCACACAGTATATACAGTATACCACACAGTATATACAGTATACCACACAGTATATACAGTATACCACACAGTATATACAGTATACACACAGTATATACAGTATACCACACAGTATATACAGTATACCACACAGTATATACAGTATATATACCACACAGTATATACAGTATACCACACAGTATATACAGTATACCACACAGTATATACAGTATACCACACAGTATATACAGTATACCACACAGTATATACAGTATACCACACAGTATATACAGTATACCACACAGTATATACAGTATACCACACAGTATATACAGTATACCACACAGTATATACAGTATACCACACAGTATATACAGTATACCACACAGTATATACAGTATACCACACAGTATATACAGTATACCACACAGTATATACAGTATACCACACAGTATATACAGTATACCACAGTATATACAGTATACCACACAGTATATACAGTATACCACACAGTATATACAGTATACCACACAGTATATACAGTATACCACACAGTATATACAGTATACCACACAGTATATACAGTATACCACACAGTATATACAGTATACCACACAGTATATACAGTATACCACACAGTATATACAGTATACCACACAGTATATATACAGTATACCACACAGTATATACAGTATACCACACAGTATATACAGTATACCACACAGTATATACAGTATACCACACAGTATATACAGTATACCACACAGTATATACAGTATACCACACAGTATATACAGTATACCACACAGTATATACAGTATACCACACAGTATATACAGTATACCACACAGTATATACAGTATACCACACAGTATATACAGTATACCACACAGTATATACAGTATACCACACAGTATATACAGTATATACCACACAGTATATACAGTATACCACACAGTATATACAGTATACCACACAGTATATACAGTATACCACACAGTATATACAGTATACCACACAGTATATACAGTATACCACACAGTATATACAGTATACCACACAGTATATACAGTATACCACACAGTATATACAGTATACCACACAGTATATACAGTATACCACACAGTATATACAGTATACCACACAGTATATACAGTATACCACACAGTATATACAGTATACCACACAGTATATACAGTATACCACACAGTATATACAGTATACCACACAGTATATACAGTATACCACACAGTATATACAGTATACCACACAGTATATACAGTATACCACACAGTATATACAGTATACCACACAGTATATACACAGTATACCACACAGTATATACAGTATACCACACAGTATATACAGTATACCACACAGTATATACAGTATACCACACAGTATATACAGTATACCACACAGTATATACAGTATACCACACAGTATATACAGTATACCACACAGTATATACAGTATACCACACAGTATATACAGTATACCACACAGTATATACAGTATACCACACAGTATATACAGTATACCACACAGTATATACAGTATACCACAGTATATACAGTATACCACACAGTATATACAGTATACCACACAGTATATACAGTATACCACACAGTATATACAGTATACCACACAGTATATACAGTATATATACCACACAGTATATACAGTATACCACACAGTATATACAGTATACCACACAGTATATACAGTATACCACACAGTATATACAGTATACCACACAGTATATACAGTATACCACACAGTATATACAGTATACCACACAGTATATACAGTATACCACACAGTATATACAGTATACCACACAGTATATACAGTATACCACACAGTATATACAGTATACCACACAGTATATACAGTATACCACACAGTATATACAGTATACCACACAGTATATACAGTATACCACACAGTATATACAGTATATATACCACAGTATATACAGTATACCACACAGTATATACAGTATACCACACAGTATATACAGTATACCACACAGTATATACAGTATACCACAGTATATACAGTATATATACCACACAGTATATACAGTATACCACACAGTATATACAGTATACCACACAGTATATACAGTATACCACACAGTATATACAGTATACCACACAGTATATACAGTATACCACACAGTATATACAGTATACCACACAGTATATACAGTATACCACACAGTATATACAGTATACCACACAGTATATACAGTATACCACACAGTATATACAGTATACCACACAGTATATACAGTATATATACCACACAGTATATACAGTATATATACCACACAGTATATACAGTATACCACACAGTATATACAGTATACCACACAGTATATACAGTATACCACACAGTATATACAGTATACCACACAGTATATACAGTATACCACACAGTATATACAGTATACCACACAGTATATACAGTATACCACACAGTATATACAGTATACCACACAGTATATACAGTATACCACACAGTATATACAGTATACCACACAGTATATACAGTATACCACACAGTATATACAGTATATATACCACACAGTATATACAGTATACCACAGTATATACAGTATACCACACAGTATATACAGTATACCACACAGTATACCACACAGTATATACAGTATACCACACAGTATATACAGTATACCACACAGTATATACAGTATACCACAGTATATACAGTATATACAGTATATACCACACAGTATATACAGTATATATACCACACAGTATATACAGTATACCACACAGTATATACAGTATACCACACAGTATATACAGTATACCACACAGTATATACAGTATACCACACAGTATATACAGTATACCACACAGTATATACAGTATATATACCACACAGTATATACAGTATACCACACAGTATATACAGTATACCACACAGTATATACAGTATACCACACAGTATATACAATATACCACACAGTATACCACACAGTATATACAGTATACCACACAGTATATACAGTATACCACACAGTATATACAGTATACCACACAGTATATACAGTATACCACACAGTATATACAGTATATATACCACACAGTATATACAGTATATATACCACACAGTATATACAGTATACCACACAGTATATACAGTATACCACACAGTATATACAGTATACCACACAGTATATACAGTATACCACACAGTATATACAGTATACCACACAGTATATACAGTATACCACACAGTATATACAGTATACCAATACCACACAGTATATACAGTATACCACACAGTATATACAGTATACCACACAGTATATACAGTATACCACACATTATACACAGTATATACAGTATACCACAGTATATACAGTATACCACACAGTATATACAGTATACCACACAGTATATACAGTATACCACACAGTATATACAGTATACCACACAGTATATACAGTATACCACACAGTATATACAGTATACCACACAGTATATACAGTATACCACACAGTATATACAGTATACCACACAGTATATACAGTATACCACACAGTATATACAGTATACCACACAGTATATACAGTATACCACACAGTATATACAGTATATATACCACACAGTATATACAGTATACCACACAGTATATACAGTATACCACACAGTATATACAGTATACCACACAGTATATACAGTATACCACACAGTATATACAGTATATACCACACAGTATATACAGTATACCACACAGTATATACAGTATACCACACAGTATATACAGTATACCACACAGTATATACAGTATACCACACAGTATATACAGTATACCACACAGTATATACAGTATACCACACAGTATACAGTATACAGTATACCACACAGTATATACAGTATACCACACAGTATATACAGTATACCACACAGTATATACAGTATATATGCCACACAGTATATACAGTATACCACACAGTATATACAGTATACCACACAGTATATACAGTATATATACCACACAGTATATACAGTATACCACACAGTATATACAGTATACCACACAGTATATACAGTATACCACACAGTATATACAGTATACCACACAGTATATACAGTATACCACACAGTATATACAGTATACCACACAGTATATACAGTATACCACAGTATATACAGTATACACCACACAGTATATACAGTATACCACACAGTATATACAGTATACCACACAGTATATACAGTATACCACACAGTATATACAGTATACCACACAGTATATACAGTATACCACACATTATACACAGTATACCACACAGTATATACAGTATACCACACAGTATATACAGTATACCACACAGTATATACAGTATACCACACAGTATATACAGTATACCACACAGTATAGTATATACAGTATACCACACAGTATATATACACAGTATATACAGTATACCACACAGTATATACAGTATACCAATACCACACAGTATATACAGTATACCACACAGTATATACAGTATACCACACAGTATATACACGGAACAACTCCTCACTGTCTGATGAGTGTGACCATACTGGCATAATATACAGCTTAGCTTTTTTTTTCTGGACTCTTTTCTCCCTCGTGTTTAGCACCATTATGTTTTTAGATTTTAAGAAGTTCGACCCATTAGTTTGGCGATTTAAACACCTTTCGCCCCAATCCGTTGTCAATTTAAAGACCTTTCGTACCATTTTGGTGTCGATAATATCTTGTTGTAGTGTCAGTAAAGATTGGCATTGTACTCTTGCTCAAATAATGATCTGAACCCCTGCGCTGATCATCGTGTGTGTACAGCTCGATAGGGTTGGCACCTCTGCCTGCAGCTATATCCATCCGAAGCGAGGATCGTCTCTGACCCATAATAAACAACGTATCTCCTCAAAACTTATAACACATACTTTGAGTTATAAATTAGTCAGCTTAGGGATGCAGACAATGTTTTGACCAAGTGTACATAGGCTTAGGTAGGTGTAACTAGGTGTAAGTAAGGATAGGTGTTAATAGCCCTTCTTAATAAACCTATTAATAACCGTATTGGAGAGGAGGTTGTGAGTTATTGGTAGCTGATGTAGTAGACTTAATAGACTTGGTTGATTATAGAATCAGGTAGATATATTTCAACGCCATTATCTGTTTATCTTTATATGAGAACAGGAGCAATCTTGACGGAGGAATATAACATGAATATGTATTATGTAGAGTATTTCCCAAGTGTGTCTTTACGGATAATATAACTCTTTATGCACCATACCAGTCAGACCCCTCCATGGGCAGTACTGATATTATGGTGCTAGACCCTCCCCATAGGTCCCAACACAGTCCACTACTAACATACACTGTATCTTACAACACCAGTGCCGGTACAGTGCCACCCTGTGCCAATATTGTCACCACCATACCAGTCAGACCATGACATGGACAGTACTGATATTATGGTGCTAGACCCTCCCCATAGGTCCCAACACAGTCCACTACTAACATACACTGTATCTTACAACACCAGTGCCGGTACAGTGCCACCCTGTGCCAATATTGTCACCACCATACCGGTCAGACCATGACATGGACAGTACTGATATTATAGTGCTAGACCCTCCCCATAGGTCCCAACACAGTCCGCTACTAACATACACTGTATCTTACACACCAGTGCCACCCTGAGTGCCGGTACAGTGCCACTCTGTGCCACTTACGTCTCTTGCAATACACAACCATACAGTAGCGCTAATAAGTGATGTCTCGGCACCAATTATGTGTATTATCAATAATTGGTATCAGCAATATCTAAGCTTCATTTCTTCATATCGAGTGAAATATACAAACATGTTTTTACACTTACCCACCCTATTCAACATCTGACAGACATTAATACAGCACAGAGCAAGCCAAAACGTAATGACAGCTGGGACATGACTTATTAGCGCGACTGTACAATCGGGATTATCAACTTTGGTTTTATAATCCATAGTTGAGAGTTCAATTAATAATCTAAACAATAAATGTCACTTCCAACACCAAACACCTCACAATGAAATTATTGAAAGCATGTGATCCTCCCGGGATTCGAACCTGGGATACCCTTACATATTTGTAAACACTCTAACCATTACACCACCAAGACAGTATGCATTGATTGAGCTACACCTCTTCCGATTGGGTATGTGTATGTATGCATATGTGTGTGTGAGGAGGATTGTGCCTGTGTATGTGTATGAATAATGTGTATGTGTGTGTGTGTGTGTGTGTGTGTGTGTGTGTGTGTGTGTGCACAACCCTGTGTTCGTCGGTATAATTTGTCCTAAAAGCTAGACATACTGTACACTCATACACCTTTCCACATCCTCTCCGGAGCCCATATACATCCACACAAGTTCACAATGAAACTCAATTGTTGCGCTTTGGTAGACAGTCAATAATATGTGGGCGTGGGAGGTCACAACGAAGGATAGTAAATGATTAAGTACAGAGAGAGAGAGAGAGAGAGAGAGAGAGAGAGAGAGAGAGAGAGAGAGAGATGTCTGAGTGAAAAATAAATTGTATTACGTATTTTATAACGTAGAATATTATTTCCAATGTTGTAAATATACTGTATATTCTGGTTTGTGACCACATCCTAATCAGGTTAAAGATTTACGCCGAATTTCTAAGCGGGTCCAAATGATTTCGATATTATTTCAAAAGGCAGTAATTTTTGCGGCCTGAACTCAAATTAAATTCCGGAATCCATTCTTTTTGCTCTCTCTCTCTCTCTCTCTCTCTCTCTCTCTCTCTCTCTCTCTCTCTCTCTCTCTCTCTCTCTCTCTCTCTCTCTCTTTCTCTCTATCTCTCAAATATATTGATTGAAGAATCCCCTCATGCAGCTGTACGATAACCTGTACGAATTAGGTGGAAGGGAAACACAGGAAAGAGTTTGAATCATTTATATCTCTCACATTTTGGGCTATGCAGAACCCATCTTCAGAGAGATTGAATGAGAAGGAACATATCTGAGATGTTTATACCAAGATGTGTTCCTTCTCATTCAGTTTCTCTGAAGATGGGTTCTGTGTAGCCCGAAACGTAAGATACATACACAATTCAAACTCTTTCCTGTGTTTCCCTTGCACCAAATTCATCCACTTCCGTCATAATGGATCAGCCACGATAACCTGTACGTTGACACCATTTTAACATTATTTAGGTTTGCCATAGACAGTTTTATTAAGCTTTACACAAATTCAAAGAGGTAATTTTTAAGCTGATTACGTTCATTTAATATTAGCCAGAATATAATAAAGGAATAAATAGTCATATTACTATACAATGTTGCTTATGAACAGTCAACATGAAGGATATAAATACGGTATATATTATATAGTTTGATATATTGATAGTGACTTTATTATTTGTTGTATATGCCATTCAATCCCTTTCAGTACATGTGTTTATTACTGACAATATTCCATTAATGCAGACACTATTATTGACACCTTAAATTACCTGTTCATAACTTCTTTAATCTCATAATCTTTGACAGGGTACCACATCGAATACAGTACGATGTCTCATGTTAACAGGTGTTCTTGATAATATTAGACGATTACACAACAAATTAACCCTCTCCGACATATGACGCAATTTTGAGCCTATTAGGGATACTTTAAAACCTTTGTTACCATCAGGGGTATTTAGAAACCTTTAGTTTAGTTACTTCAACCTCTGCAGTTGTCTTTGAGTTAGCTGTGGGCAGAAAACTAATTTTGGAGAGGAAATTATAAGAGTGAGAGAACTCTATTTCTTATTGCTAATCTGGCAACCTCTGCGTCATAGGACGGATCCGTATACGATACGAAGCAGTAGACAATGACATAGAATATGATATAATTTGTTTATATTTCAGTAAGACACTCAATAAAGTCCTCCACGAAAGATTGCTGTGGAAATAGAAGTTCATGAACTAGGATCAATTCTATTAAGATAGCTTAGGGCATGGTTAATTGGTAGGAAGCAAAGAGTTAGCATAAATGGTATACACTCTACTGGGTTATAGTTAAGAGTGGAGGATCTGTATTAAGTTATCTGTTGTTCATACATTATTAACGACCTTGATGTAGGAATTACTAGCAAGATTAGTACATTTACAGATGACAGTACAATAAGAAGAAGAATTAATTCTGATAATGATATTCAGGCTCTCCAAGTACATCTATATACACAACACGAATGAGCAGTAAATTGGCAGATGAATTTCAATGTAGATAAATGCTTTTAGTACATTTTGGGAAAGCGATGGAAAATGCAGGATATAAATTAGATTACATGGGTGTAATTAAATCGGATACAGAACAAGATTTGGGAGTCACCGTCAGCTGTGATATGACAGCAAGAAATCAATGCATCAGCGATCGAAATCAGGCAAATATTTTATTTGGATTTATATCTAGAAGCGTGAGTGACAGAACAGAAGACGTAATCTTGAAACTTTTTCTAGCGTTAGTGAGGCCACATATGGATTATGCTATTAAATGTTCGTGTTATTATTACATAATGGACATAGATTCCTAGGAGCGAGTACAACGAAGTATGAACAAAATTACCCATAATGTTTGAAATCCTTCGTATACAGAAAGGCTGAAGACATTTGGCTTACGTTCGTTTGAGAGACGCATAGTTGGAGGGGATATGATAGAGGTATTCAAATGGGTTGATGGGATTAAAACAGATGAAATCAAAGATGTACTGAAGCTCAGTGATAACGAGAGAACTCGAACAATATATATACTGTATAATATATACATATATATATATATATATATATATATATATATATATATATATATATATATATATACCGGTATATATACACGTAAATATGTATATATATATATATATATATATATATATATATATATATATATATATATATATATATATCCCGAAAGGAGGATGACAAAGAGTTAGTGAGATATGAAAGAAGATCAATAGTAGAGCAACCCTTAAGGAAGCCATACTGGCGATCTGAGAGTATATTATGAGAATGGAAATGCTTAGAAATTTGGAAGTAACAATAGTTTAAAAAACGTATTTAAAGATGCAAGAGATAAGAGCAATTGGACGATAGTTGGAGGGTTGAGGGCGGTCGCTTTTCTTTGGAACAGGTTGAATGAGAGCAAACTTCCAGCAAGAAGGGAAGATGTTAGGGGTGAAGCAGAGATGGAAGAGTTTTCCTAGGCAGGGAGTAAGTAAGGAAGGACAGTTTTTTAGTGCAATAGGGGGAACACCATCCGGACCGTACACCTTATTAGTATTAAGCCCACAGAGTACAACTTTAGAAGAGATTAGGATATTAGGCATAAGTAGGAGTGGGTGGATTTTTTTTTTTTTTTTTTTTTAAGAGACAATGAACGGAGGAAGGAAAAACACAGATAAAACAAAAAGGTCCATGTGCCTAAAGGCATCCTCCATTCATAAAATGTTTGTAACAACTGGATTTAAACATTTGTAGATTGTAAGTTTGTGGAAAGCAATTCGAGGGAAGTGAGTTCCAAAGAGTAGTAGCTCTGGGGATAAATGAATTCTGATAAGCAGAAGTTCTGCATTGTGGAGGAGAAAGTGTAAATTCATGGGCGCTCTCAGCTGCCCTAGTTCTACGGGGAAAGATGTGGAGAGGCGGCACAATTGAAGCAAGTTCCTCTGAACAATTGCTGTGAAAATATCTGTAGAATAATGCAAGGGATGCAACGTTACTTCGTATGGATAATGTAGGAAGGTCCTGTGTGATTGCAGGGTTATTGATTAATCTAATAGCTTTATTTTGAATTTTGTCCAACTGCCTCAATGCAACCACTCCACTTCCACCCCACAGAGGTGAACAGTAATCCATCTGAGAACGCACATGACTTTTATATATCACGGCCAACTGCTCGTCAGTGAAGAATTCTCGAACTCTGTACAGGAGTCCCAGCTTTTTAGAGGCATTCTTAGCAATGCTTCTAACATAATGTGTCCAGCTCAAGTTAGTAGTTAATGTTACACCGAGAATGTCAATACTAGGGGAAGTGGGAATATTTACATCATTAAAAAATATATGGGAGTCAGTGAGATTCTGTCAGTTAGAAAATTGAATGTACTTGGTTTTCTGTGCATTAAAGGAAACTAGATTCTTTTGTCCCCATCTATTAATTCTAGAAAGGTCCTGGTTCAGAGAAATTGCAGTGTTTATTTTTGAATTTATAAGATCGGGTTGGGTGAAAGAATTGGTAAATGTGAAGGAACTGTGGAGTGTTGAGTCATCTGCATAGGAATGTATTGGATTATGAGTGGTAGATATGAGATCATTGATATGAATGAGGAACAAAATTGGGGCCAAAACTGATCCCTGGGGAACACCAGCATTTATTGAGTGAAATTGAGAATAAAGGCCATCTACCATTACACATATTTTTCCGTTATGAAGATAAGAAATTAGTGGAACTAATGATGCAAGGCCGTAGTTTGACATCTTCGACAATAAGGATTGATGCCAGACTCTATCAAATGCCTTTGATATATCCAGTGCTATTGTATGTGTTTCACCATGTTGGTCTGTAGCTTGGTTGATTTGATGCGTAAGAAGGCAAAGCATGTCTGCAGTTGATCGACATCGTCTAAAACCATATTGCCTATCACTGATTAATTTATTATTCTCAAGATGCTTAATTATGTGATTATTTAATATAATTTCAAAGACTTTACCAAGAGAGGAAGTTATAGCTATTGGTCTGTAGTTTGATGGATCTGAAGAGGCACCTTTTTTAGGAACTGGATTGAGTGGGTGGAATTGCACAGGAAACATCCAAGGTGAAACTTCTAGCGAAAGTTTGAGCGAAGATTTCAGCTTTGTCAGATGAAGAAGTGATGGTTGTGCCATCAGAGTGGAAAAGGGGAAGGAAAGACGAGGATAACACATTGTTGGAGAGGTTTTCGGTTAGATGACAGACAGCTTGAGCAGACCTAGAGTTGGATAGTTAATGCATTTATTATTGATGAATGAATTTTTTGCAAGTCGAAGGACAGATTTGGCTTGATTTCAGGCAGAAACATAGGAAGAATGAGATTTTTCAGTTTTAATGCATCAGTACCGTTTGAATGCTTCCTCCTTATTGCGGACAGCAGTAGAACAAGCGTGAGTAAACCAAGATTTGTTTGCATTAGTCTGAGAGAAAGAGAATAGAATGTATGCCTCCATGCCCGATAAGATTACCGCGGTAATGTATTCAGCACTCTCAGAGGGTCCCAGCCTCGGAGTCCCCAGGGGGGGGGGACCATAAATGCCCCCTCACCCGACCGACCATCCCCTGACGACCCCACACAATTACCTGGACCTCGGCCTTTTACTCTTTTTATTAATTTCTGCAACATTCGCGGACTCTCCTTTAACTTTCACTCTGTTGAGCACCATCTCTCCTCCTATAAACCTGATCTTCTCTTCCTCACCGAAACTCAGGTGTCTGTAGCAACATCCAGCAACCCCTTCTCTGTATCCTCCTACTTTCTCTATCCTAGTTTCAAAGCCAAAGGCGGATGTTGTGCATATGTGCACAACAAACTCACTTGCTCTCGTGTTCCCGATTTCGACTCCTCTGAATTCTCAACTTTGTGGCTCAAACTTTCCTGTCATTCTCTTACTAAATATTTCTGTGCTGTCTATCTCTCCCCTAACTCTACCAACTTTCCCAAATTCTTTGACTATCTAAACTCTACAGTGGAACACATTCTATCCATTTCTCCTTTCTCAGAAATCTCCATCTTTGGAGATTTCAACGTTCACCACCGCCATTGGCTCTCCTCTCACACTACTGATCCACCTGGTGAACAATCCTACGTCTTTTCTATCCTAAATGACCTAGAGCAGTTAGTTCAGCAACCCACCCGTATCCCGGATCGCATCGGAGATCGGCCCAACATTCTTGACCTGTTTCTAACTTCTAACCCTTCTTCTTATACTGTCGATCTTTTCTCTCCTTTGGGCTCCTCCGACCATAAACTTATCTCTGTCACCTGTCCTATCTCTCCAGTACAGCCACCCGATCCTCCTAGCCGGCGGCGCTTGTGGCACTTTGGCGCTGCCGACTGGGAGGCTTTTCGGCAGTACTTCTTTGATTTCCCATGGAATGATTTCTGCTTCCATGGCCGAGGACCCTCGGAGAGTGCTGAACGCATTACCGAGGTAATCCTATCGGGCATGGAAGCATAAATTCCATTCTCTTTCTCTCAGACTAATGCTAACAAATCTTGGTTTACTCACGCCTGTTCTACTGCTGTCCGCAATAAGGAGGAAGCATTCAAACGGTACCGACGCCTTAAAACTCAAGACTCTCATTCTTCATATGTTTCTGCCCAGAATCAAGCCAAATTTGTTCTTCGACTTGCCAAACACTCTTTCATCAATAATAAATGCACTGAACTATCCAACTCTAGCTCTTCCCAAGCTTTCTGGCATCTAGCCAAAAACCTCTCCAACAATTTCTCTTCCTCGTCTTTCCCTCCCCTTTCCCACTCTGATGGCACAACCATCACTTCTTCCTCTGACAAAGCTAAACTCTTCGCTCAAACTTTTGCTAGAAACTCCACCTTGGATGATTCCGGTGCTATTCCTCCCTCTCCGCCCTCCTCTCTCTTACTTATGCCTAATATCCTAATCTATTCTAAAGATGTACTTTCTACCCTCTCTGGGCTTAACACTAATAAGGCGTACGGTCCGGACGGTGTTCCTCCTGTTGTTCTCAAAAACTGTGCTTCCGTGCTGACTCCCTGCCTAGGCAAACTCTTTCGTCTCTGTCTATCCTCTAACGTCTTCCCTTCATGCTGGAAGTTTGCTCACATTCAACCTGTCCCAAAGAAGGGTGACTGCTCTCAACCCTCCAACTATCGTCCAATTGCTCTTATCTATTGTCTTTCTAAAGTTTTTGAAACTATTCTTGCTTCCAAATTGCTTAAGCATTTCTCTTCTCATAATCTGCTCTCAGTTCGCCAGTATGGCTTCCTTAAGGGTCGCTCTACTGGTGATCTTCTTTCATATCTTACTAACTCTTGGTCATCCTCCTTTCGGGACTTCGGTGAGACTTTTTCTATTGCACTAGACATATCGAAAGCCTTCGATAGAGTCTGGCATAAATCTTTAATTTCTAAACTACCCTCCTTCGGTTTCTATCCCTCCATCTGTGCCTTTGTCTCTAATTTCCTTTCCGGCCGTTCCATAGCCGCGGTTGTGGACGGACATTGTTCACTTCCTCACCCTATAAACTCCGGTGTTCCTCAGGGCTCTGTCCTATCTCCTATTCTCTTTCTAATTTTTATATATGATCTCCTTAACTGTACCTTAATTCCCATCCATTCTTACACAGACGACTCAACCTTACACTACTCCATTAGTTTTTCAGAACGCCCCAGCCAGCAATCCCTCAACGACAAACGTAATGAAGCCATAGAACTCTTAAATTCTGATCTAAATACTATTTCCAATTGGGGCAGAGAAAACCTTGTTAACTTTAATGCTTCCAAAACCCAATTTCTCCATCTATCTACCCGTCAGGATCTCCCAGCGGACTATCCCTTATTCTTCAACAATACAAAAATCAACCCTTCATCTTCTCTCAATATTCTTGGTGTCTCTTTTTTCTTCTGCTCTCATTTGGAAGGACCATATTACCAGTCTTGCTAAGGCAGCCTCCCAGAAGCTGGGTGTGCTCAACCGCCTTAGGGGGTTCTTTTCCCCTGCACAGCTTCTTGCTCTGTACAGGGGCATAGTGCGCCCTTGTATTGAGTATTGTTCACATGTGTGGGGAGGTTCCTCTCACACCGCTCTCCTAGACAAAGTTGAAAGGAAGGCCTTTCGTATCATTAACTCCCGTCCACTCACCAACTCTCTGCAATCTCTCTCTCTCCGCCGCAATGTTGCATCTCTCTCGCTATTCTATCGCTACTATAATAATCAGTGTTCCTCAGAGCTATCCCAGTGCATACCACCTTCTTTACGTAGGGCACGTGGTACCCGTCTTGCAACTCAATCCCACCCCTACTCTGTGCAACTCTCCAACCCAAGAGTGAAACGTTACTCTCAAACTTTCTTCTACTCAACAGCTGAGCTCTGGAACTCTCTCCCAGAATCAGTCTTTCCCTCTTCCTATGACTTAAATTGCTTCAAACTCTGTGTGTCCAGGCATTTTGGCTCGAACGTCCCTTGATTTTGGCCCTGTCACTCTTTCAACTATGGGGGAGGCACTCGCTATAGGCAGTTATGCCTTTTGCCTCCCTCAATCACATAGAAAAAAAAAAAAAAATCAAGCAAAAATCATTCCATGGGAAATCAAAGATAAACTGCTGGAGAGCCTCCCAATCGGCAGCGCCAAAGTGCCACAAGTGCCGCCGGCTGCGAGGATTGGGTGGCCATACTGGAGAGATAGGACAGGTGACAGAGATAAGTTTATGGTTGAAGGAACCCAAAGAAGAAACAAGATCAACAATATAAGAAGAAGGGTTAGAAGTTAGAAATAATCAAGAATGTTGGGCCGATCTTCAAAACGATCCGGGATATGGGTGGGTTGCTGAACCAACTGCTCTAGGCCAATTAGGATTGAAAAGACGTAGGCTTGTTCATCAGGTTGGTCAGTAGTATTAGAGGAGAGTCATTGGTGGTGGTGAACGTTGAAATCTCCTAAGCTGGATATTTCTGAGAAAGAAGAAATGGACAGAATGTGCTCCACTTTAGATGGGACTCGTTAGCCTTGGTCGGCAGCCCATCTAGGGGAGACAACCTTATCAAAATCCGGGTGGATGGGACTCGTCAGCCTTGGTCGGCAACCTATCTAGGGGAGTAAACCTGATTGAAATCCGTACTGCTTATCTACGGGTAAGGCAGGTTAGTGGATGGACTAGCGCACTAGCCGATCACCACTGTAGAAAAAATAGTGCTAACAAAATACACAGAGGGCCTCGGAGTCGGTTGGATCCTAAATTGAGTGGTCAATCCTGTAAGTCCTTCAGTAAACTGGCTCGGGTTGTTCCCTCTTACAGGGAATAGGTCCGCTTGGGGGCATTCTGTGTATGGCCACCCTCATTAAGGGGAGTAAGGCGTCCGGCAATAGATAGATAGATAGATAGATAGATATTCAAAGAATTTGGGAAAGTCGGTAGAGTTAGGGGAAAGATAGATAGCACAGAAACATTTAGTATGAGAATGACAGGATAATTTGAGCCTTTGGCTCAATACAGAGGATACAGAGAAGGGGCTGCTGGAGGATTCTTCAGACAGCTGAGTTTCAGTGAGGAAGAGAAGATCAGGTTTGTAGGAGGAGAGATGGTGTTCAACAGAGGGAAAATTAGAGGAAAGGCCGGGAATGTTGCTAAAAAAAAAAAAAAAAAATATTTTATTTTTTAAGAGACAATGAACGGAGGAAGGAAAAACACTGATAAAACAAAAATGTCCATGTGCCTAAAGGCATCCTCCATTCATAAAATGTTTGTAACAGCTGGATTTAAACTTTTGTACATTGTAAGTTTGTGGAAAGCAACTCGAGGGAAGTGAATTCCAAAGAGTAGTAGTTCTAGGGATAAATGAATTTTGATAAACAGAAGTTCTGCATTGTGGAGGAGAAAGTGTAAATTCATGGGCGCTCTCAGCTGCCCTAGTTCTACGGGGAAAGATGTGAAGAGGCGGCACGATTGAAGCAAGTTCCTCGGAACAATTGCTGTGAAAATATCTGTAGAATAATGCAAGGGATGCAACGTTTCTTCGTATGGATAATGTAGGAAGGTCCTGTGTGATTGCAGGGTTATTGATTAATCTAATAGCTTTATTTTGAATTTTGTCCAACTGCCTCAATGCAACCACTCCACTTCCACTCCACAGAGGTCAACAGTAATCCATCTGAGAACGCACATGACTTTTATATATTACGGCCATCTGCTCGTCAGTGAAGAATTCTCGAACTCTGTACAGGAGTCCCAGTTTTTTAGAGGCATTCTTAGCAATGCTTCTAACATAATGTGTCCAGCTCAAGTTAGTAGTTAATGTTATACCGAGAATGTCAATACTAGGGGAAGTGGGAATATTTACATCATTAAAAAATATATGGGAGTCAGTGAGATTCTGTCGGTTAGAAAATGTAATGTACTTGGCTTTCTGTGCATTAAAGGAAACTAGATTCTTTTGTCCCCATTCATTAATTCTAGAAAGGTCCTGGTTCAGAGAAATTGCAGTGTTTATTTTTGAATTTATAAGATCGGGTTGGGTGAAAGAATTGGTAAATGTGAAGGAACTGTGGAGTGTTGAGTCATCTGCATAGGAATGTATTGGATTATGAGTGGTAGATATGAGATCATTGATATGAATGAGGAACAGAGTTGGGGCCAAAACTGATCCCTGGGGAACACCAGCATTTATTGAGTGAAATTGAGAATAAAGGCCATCTACCATTACACATATTTTTCTGTTATGAAGATAAGAAGAAATTAGTGGAACTAATGATGCAAGGCCGTAGTGTGACATCTTCGACAATAAGGATTGATGCCAGACTCTATCAAATGCCTTTGATATATCCAGTGCTATTGTATGTGTTTCACCATGTTGGTCTGTAGCTTGGTTGATTTGATGCTTGATAGTAAGAGTGACTGGCCGAGGTGCAGAACATTTAAAGGTGTCGTCAGTGGAAGGTAGAGCGTGCGTGGGGTCATTTATAGTCCCCTCATGGTGACTCTGAGGCTGGGCTATCGTTCATCATCAATTATAGATATATATATTATTATATATATATATATATATATATATATATATATATATATATATATATATATATATATATATATATATATATATATACACACACAAGTCTTCCTTCGCAGTGGCTCGAATACCCGAGTTTCCTCCCCCAACACCAGGTGGAATGTCGTGAGAGAAAACACGGCTACAGCCCACCAGTCCACCCCCTCACAAATCCAAACAATCCCCCTCAAAACCCCCCCCTCTCACAAGAGGCGGCATCTCGGAGGACCCCAGCGTCACGTCACGCACCCAGGTCGGCCGCGGATTGGGTTACCGGAACTTCACCTCCACCAACCCCAGCAAGCTGATGTCATCATCCAAGCAGCCGTCTGATTGGTCGATCAAGGGGATTCTGTGGCGAATGCGGAGGGCTCTCACATTGCTCTCCCCCCTACCACCCTCGCCGAATCCACACCATCCTATAACACACCTGAGACCAACACTTCACCGTGCCCTTTTTCCATGTAACACAACTGCAGCAGAGAGCACCTGGAAAAGTTAATAAGTATTTAGGCCAGGTAGGGGAAAATTATCTCTTCCACCTCCCTGAGATCTGAATGCTTACTGGCTTCTACAGGTGATCTCTGGCCCTACTTTTTGTACCAACCGCTAATCCCGAACAAAAAGACCTAGACTGCTCCCTGGCTCTAGGACCTCGAATGCTCTCAAGCTTCTTGGAAGTTTGTTAGTCCAAGTTATTAATATATATAGTGACGTTTGCATAATCGACACCGGACTTTCAGATCCCCTTCACCGTAGCTAATTTATATTCCAGTTGCCTATTAAATACCCAGACAAACCTTCCTTAACGTAAATTCTTCCACTATAGTTATAGTGTCACATGTCTGTCTAACCCTTAGGTTATTAGGCCTCTGCATAATTATAAGGGAAAGGTTCTGCCATACCTACACTTACACTACCTTACAGCTAGGGAATGCTCCACACACACCGAGTCTAACTAGGAGTCTCTATCATTATTACGTCTCCGAAGTACGTGTTGTATTATATATATCTGGTGTATCCTTATGTTATATAAATATTGCTTACTGTACTACTCTTTTCAAGATTAATGATTTATGTTTTTGATGCATTATTCATGTATAAATAACCACAAATACATACTACTCTACTATTTAAATAATAAATATATATATACTGTATACAATATATATATATATATATTATATACTCTCTCAATCTCTCTCACTAAAGACATCCTTTTTCTTCCCAGTATTAATTATAACTCGCGCCAAACAACTTCGACAACAACACGCCTCTGGGTTTATTACAGAGAGACCAAAAATAATAACTATCCCACTGATCCATTTTTATATAAGAACGTGAAAAGATTGATAATTACCCGAAGGTAGAAACTGAGAGGAAGGTACGAAGAGTTCATTTTTATCATTTGTCTTTTTTGTGTTATTAATATTATTTACGAGACTTCCATCCAGTATTAATTTATTATTTATTTTGCGACACTGGTGTCGTGCTGTACAGACGTATTTGTTTCACTGCTATGTATTTGCGACACTGGTGTCGTGCTGTACAGACGTATTTGTTTCACTGCTATGTATTTGCGACACTGGTGTCGTGCTGTACAGACGTATTTGTTTCACTGCTATGTATTTGCGACACTGGTGTCGTGCTGTACAGACGTATTTGTTTCACTGCTATGTATTTGCGACACTGGTGTCGTGCTGTACAGACGTATTTGTTTCACTGCTATGTATTTGCGACACTGGTGTCGTGCTGTACAGACGTATTTGTTTCACTGCTATGTATTTGCGACACTGGTGTCGTGCTGTACAGACGTATTTGTTTCACTGCTATGTATTTGTAAATTTGCAAAATATTTCGAAAATGAAATAATATATCTTGATTATACCTGTTGAACACCTCCAATTATACCTGTTGAACACCTCCAATTATACCTGTTGAACACCTCCAATTATACCTGTTGAACACCTCCAATTATACCTGTTCAACACCTCCAATTATACCTGTTGAACACCTCCAATTATACCTGTTGAACACCTCCAATTATACCTGTTGAACACCTCCAATTATACCTGTTCAACACCTCCAATTGGTAAAATACTAGATCCCATTAACTTTAGGTCAATACTGACTGATGCTCAAGATCCCCACTCAATCCTTCCAAGGCCTTCCTAATTGTGACCCCGAAATGTATTTGTTAAATATTTTGGTTAGTTACTGACTGCACACGCAAATGTTATATATGACATACAATTTGGTGGTAGATGGCCTAATAGTGTTGGCTATATGTAGGTTTCTTAAATCTTGTGGACTGAAAAGAAACCGATTGGTGACTATAGGTGATAGCTGTCCAACTGGTATCTAAAAGGGGTGTGGTCCCCTTGTAATAGGGGTGTCTCTGGTGATAGCTGTCCAACTGGTATCTAAAAGGGGTGAGGTCCCCTTGTAATAGGGGTGTCTCTGGTGATAGTTGTCCAACTGGTATCTAAAAGGGGTGTGGTTCCCTTGTAATAGGGGTGTCTCTGGTGATAGCTGTCCAACTGGTATCTAAAAGGGGTGTCTCTGGTGATAGCTGTCCAAATGGTATCTAAAAGGGGTGTCTCTGGTGATAGCTGTCCCCCTGGTATCTGAAAGGGGTGTGTCCCCCTATAATAGGGGTGTCTCTGGTGATAGCTGTCCCCCTGGTATCTGAAAGGGGTGTGGTCCCCCTGTAATAGGGGTGTCTCTGGTGATAGCTATCCCCCTGGTATCTGAAAGGGGTGTGCCCCCCTGTAATAGGGGTATCTCTGGTGATAGCTGTCCCCCTGGTATCTGAAAGGGGTGTTTCCGGGTAGATGGGACTCGATAGCCTTGGCGGGCAACCTATCTAGGGGAAAAAAACCTACACAAATTACCGATGGGCGACACGCTAATCGGTGCCACTTACAGGTGGCGAGTTTTATAACAGATAACAGATAACAGATAGGTAGCGCCAACGAACTTGACAATAATCTGGACCCCTTCACTTCTTATAACTCAAACTGAATGAACG
The DNA here is from genome assembly GCA_032716605.1 of Paralithodes platypus. Taxonomy (NCBI): domain Eukaryota; kingdom Metazoa; phylum Arthropoda; class Malacostraca; order Decapoda; family Lithodidae; genus Paralithodes; species Paralithodes platypus. Next base: position 2,942,217 of record CM064563.1, read on the forward strand.
CAATCGGGCTGACATATCTATCATTTGGGAAGAGTCCACCATGAATTAGGTGTGGATATTTACAGCCAGTTTGCCCGATGTCCTTCTGAGTTACAAAGGGGTCAGGGGTCGAGCTTTTTGTCAAGTTCGTTGGCGCTACCTATACAACTTTTTGATCAATTTAAGTACTTGCATCTCATTTGTGAACCAAACTTTCAGTGTTTAAGTCTGTGTGTGTGTCAGCACGTATATTTGAAGAGTATCTTAAGACAAAATAATGGATTTTGGTGATACCTATAGTCAGTATTGTCTTTTGATATCCAATTAGATATTTTTAAACGTTGATATTTGCGGTCGATGTATGGGTATTGGGTACATCCTATGCACAAATAATGTCTGCTGCATGTGACATACTCATACGTTTTAATATTAACGGCCGACTTGGTAGCATCAAGCTGCTTTTCTTGTTGCCAAATGCTTCCATAAAATATTTATCTTCCCTCCCATAGTAATATCAGTCTGCTACAAGTATTGGTTGTGAGAGAGAGTGTGTCCAAGCAAGATGTGTTATAGAAGCTGAAATGCCATAAAAATAGGCCCGCTTCTGCATGTATTTGTGACAGCTATGTACCAGTTATGAATTTGAGGTTAATTTCATGTTATAGGCCATCACTCCTACTGTCTTCTAAACACAAAACTTGATCAAATAATGGTTTATTCAATCAAGTTATCACAAGTGCAAAATTATGAGAGAGGAAGAGAGAAGAAGTGATATTACACTTGGAAAGGGGCGGTCCGGTTGCGGTTAATAGGACATTTATGCTTGATATTCTTTAAGTCAAAGAAGGGGAGAATTAATTAGGAGGGTGATTTTAACCTGATATTCCCATTGGAACTTATTGTAATTCGCTCAAGGCTATGGCTACATCACTAGGGCGATGTATATTGAGCAAAAATAGTGGGAGAAACCCCACAGACAGCGGTAAAGCCATCTACAAGATCCCTTCGCTAAAATGGTTAAATTTGAATGAAGGCTTTGTTCTACACTCCCTCCCCCCCCCATTCTTGGACCCACAGATTAGTCTAACTCAACTGTTTCGTCTTTTTCGACCTCTCAGCTCAATGAAACTACTTGACCTTATGCAAAGCTTCAACCCAATCGATTACTCAGCTCAAGTTGATCACTCAGCCCAACCCCTCTTTGTAAGAAATATGTATACAAAACTAATTAATGGATCAGTATCTTTTTATAGGATTGTTAATGTTAGGCGTAACATCCCAGGCACCCTTCAAAGTATACGCCAAGATTTTTTTTTTTGGTCTATTTCACGATACTCAATGTGAGCCATTTTAAACGTCTTAAAACCGATATTAATGAATAACCCCAATTGCAAGGATTAGGAAATTTACCCATTAATGTTAACATTTTGTTTTTGTTTTTAATGGATAAACATAGTTCAACGAAAGTTGGTGAATCTATTCGGCAAATACCAATATACCGGTACTCATTTATTAGTTTATGTATTTATGTATGCAAAATTGCTTTTAGTTTCCTCCATAGGCTTCCATCAAGCTTAATAAATTATCTTCAAGACCTCCCTTCAAAATATACTTGCACATTTGTTGGTTCTTGCAAAATTACAGGATGGCTATCGCTCGCCAGAATAAAATGGACACCTAAATGGCATGACAGGTTTTTATATTGACAAATAAATGAGGCGAACGTTCATAAAATCGACAACTAATGGGGTGAATGTCTTAAAATCTCAAAACTAATGGGGCTAGACATGAGGGAGATGAGGGTTTAGAAAAACGACATACCTCCACTAAAAACACTCACCTCAATTTGACCGCCTCAACCCAATTCAAACGCCTTTGATCAATGTTAGCTACCAATTAAACTCTCTATAGGACCAATGCGACCGCCATAGACCAATGCTCTTTATAACAGTTGTGTGTGTTGGCGGGTATATGTGGAGATTTGATATGCATCGCATATAAATACTGAATTGCTATGTTACTAGATTCAATAAGACTGTTTCCTCTTAGACAGTATTTGGTACAATAATCTCGATCATTAATAAGTGCCGATATTACTTCTGTCTGTCTCTTTTACTGTCCTACTTTTTCCTTCTGTGGGCAGAGGGCTAGGAATCCTCATCCTCCTTGAAAAATAACCTATTTAGACGATACAGAGTAAGGGGCGATTGAACGCGAAAAAGGTATCGGACCATAAGAACTGAAACATTAAAATGTTGTTTCTGTTCGGGCTTACTATCGAGTCGACCACATCCAACTATGGGGTATGTGCCTGAATATATACGTACACTCGACCAAAAACAATCTTTACACTAACGCTCTAAACATTCTGGAAGTGGGTCGAAATCTTATGATAATACCTCACAGACGTATGTTTCACCCGAGTCATTCCGTTCACACTAGATTATTTACAGCTCACCAATGTAAAGATGGTTTTTGGTCGAGTTGATTTGATACGCATTGCATGTAAATATTCAATTGCTATGTCACTAGTTTCAGTAAGACTGTTTCCTCTTAGAAAGTATTTGGTACAATTATCTCGAGCGTTAATAAGTACCGATACTACTTCTGTCTATCTTTTATTGTCCTAGTTTTGCCTTCTGGGGGCAGGGGGCTAGGCATCCTCCTCCACTTGAACAATCACCTACTAGATGAGACAGAGTAAGGGGCGCGTGAATGCGAAAAAGGTATCGGAACTTAAGAACAGAAACATTAAAAGTTGTTCCTGTTCGGGCTCAGTCTCGAGTCTGCCACTCCCAGCTATGGGGTATTTGCCTGAGTACTGTATATGCATACATACATACAGTACATATACGCTACTTTATTGAATTTAACTTTTTTGCATGACAATAAACTATAATTGGTGTCCTGTTTGGTTGTCTCACTTAGCTATTCTACGATGCATCCAAAGAAAACAAGAGGCAAAGGTATTTTTGCTCCTATTGCAAACCCTTCTGCAATCCCTCACTACTACCCAAAGTAAATCCAGTAAAAACAACCCCCTCTATTAGGATATTGAGAAGAATGAATGGTAGGAGCGGTCACCCAATGGACATCACAATACAAACAAAAATGCATTGGAAGAAGCAGATAATTATAATGTATTCGGAAGAAGTAACACCCTTCAACAAAGAAAAGAGGGGTGTTTGAGTTCCATAATTTCAATTGAAACTGCCTGCTAAACCTAAACGAAGTATTATGTGATAGATACGAGTGAGTATAGTAAATTTAAGAAAATAGTACGTTGTTTTGAAAAATCTGCAAACTAATATTGTGTGGTTAAGGCAATTATGAACAGGCTCTTTTTCGGTATTTGTACTACCCACTACTCAATTCTGGCTATTGTTATTAACCCTGTCAGATGCATGTCATCATATTCACTCTAATATAAGTAAACAATCTTATCTACCTTTTTCCTTTGAGTACCAGCGACTTGTGTTATATTTCAGTCTAACTATATTTAGACGATATTATGAAGCTTAGGAAGGATCTGTGGTAGTTAAAGGGGTTTCTTGAGATAGTATGAAGTTTTATTATTGCTAGAGGTCCTTCGCTGAATAAAATCTCCAATAATTGCCTGAATATAATGAAAAAGAAAAATTGATTAAGGAAAAGGTTAACAATTATAAAGATAAATCTATTTAGCTTGATCCCCCATACACCTCTAGTGATGAACTGAATAAAACCAAACTGAAAGGTTAGATGTGTATAAATAGACTTTTCCCACTTACTCCCTCCCCTAAAAAAAAAACTCCTACTCCTTCCTAATTCTCTTGTTTCCTCCCTAAGTCACCCCTTCTCCATCCTCCCCTATCCCTCTTCACCCATCCTTCTCCCTTCTATATCCCCAACTATCTCTTCTCTGTTTCATCCCCCTAATGTCCTCTACTTCTCTCTACACCACTATTCCAGACTTCATTGGGTCTCTCTCCCCCCCCCCCCCCCCGGTCTGGTACTAATCCCTGCCACTAATGCTCTTTTAATGAACAGGAGGACTATGGGGGTGTTCTTACAGAGATTAATAGCAGACGTAATTTTCGAATATTGGGGGCAGGGGGCTAGGAATTCTCCTCCCTTTATAAAAGTCGCCTACTCGACAAGACAGAGGAATGGGTAAGGGAATTCGACAGTGGTCCCGGACCCTAAGAATTAGAACTGTTTCTGTCCGGGCTCTGTCTCGAGTCGGCCACCCCCAGCAATGGGATATGTGCTTAAGTATATACTGTACATACATAAATAACAGAAATGGGAGGGGAGGGGGATGTAATCTCTTCTTTCTTTTTCTCCCCCACCAAGGCTTCACAAATCCCCAACCCCCTCCCTCCACATTCCGCTCTCCTCTCACTCGGCCCTCATCTTGCCACCCCACCCCCCACCCTCTTCACACACACACACACACACACTACACCCCTACCACGTAAAAACACATAATTACATCCCATCCTTTATTCTCCCTCACGCGTCACCACCGCTCTCGTTAATGAAAGTCAGCGCCAATTGATAAAAAATTAGCATTACTATATTGTGGGACGAGCATGGGACAAGGTGTGACGAATGTAAAGTGACGATCACTGAGGGGGGTATGACGGCGGGCCACAACTTTGGAAAACGAAGATACGTCGACAAAATCTGTGCTACAACGGCACCACGACGTACATGGCCAAAGGATGACAGTCACCTGGCCAGCATAAAAAAAGAGGCAGACATGACCCTACCACATCACTCTACACGCCAACACTGCAACGCTAATACCCACACTGACTGCATCAACATGGACAATAACAACCTACAGGTGGTGCAGGTCCTACTGGAGCTCCAAGCAGTGGCCATCCAAATTAATATTGCCATAATCCGTTTGATGCAACACCTCCAGAAGCAACGAAGACAGAAAAAGAAAGAAGTGTGAAGCAGGAATTGGCTTTTGCGGCTCCCCTTCCACAGCCAGTACAAGACCCTCATGAAGGAGATCACCTTGGAGGATGTCACTGCATTCAGGAATTTTCTCCGTGTTGACCTGGATATGTTTGCAGAGCTACAGGTGCGTATTGGGCCACGGGTGGAGCGGCAGGACATCTTCAGGAAGGCTGTACGTCCAGGCCTGCTCTTGGTCATATACTGTAACTTTCCCTATTATGTTGATAAATATGGAGAGAGGGTAGGGGTCAGACATCCACACCATAGAGAGTGTGTGTCTGTATGTTACAATGAAATTACAAGAAATAGTTAGTATCTCAAAGACCTTTTGGTCCATTCCGGTGAGGTACTCAAAGTGGAAAGAAAGAAATTATGTAGTGTACTACACTCATTGCAGAGTATTTTCTACTCTCATGTTGAAGTCCTCTACTGAAGACCTACTTAAAACTTCTGAGGGAAGTTTGGTCCAGGTAGAACAGACCTTATATCGGATAACGTTTTCAAACATACTAGTGTTGAACCTATTTAATTTCGACTTCCATATATGGTTGCATGTTGTATTCTTACTGTATTTAGCATAAGCATTATATTTTAATCCACTTTGTCAAACGCATTGAAGTATTCTAAAAACTTCAATGAATGGACCTCGTAATCTGGGTATCTCAATCAGTCCTCATAACTCTTCTAATCTATTAAATAATCTGTGTAGCTCTAGCTTGTACTTTTTTCAGACTCTCTATATCATTCCTGAGTGTTGTAGACCAGAATTGAATACCATACTCCAGGAGAGACCGTATCATAGTGTTGCATAGTGTGAGGACTATTTCCTTATTCTATATTTACTGCAGCCCAATAACTTTTGAGTTTTCTTTTCTACTTCACTGCACTTTACTTACTTGGGGTTTGCTTAGCCGATATGTATCACCTAGCACTTTTCCAAGTTTAGTGGCATCTACCTGTACCATGTTTTAGACCATTCATCCAGGGGTCTAATAAGATCCATCCTGAGTTGTTCCACCCCTTTACAGTTACTCAAAGCTTAGCCCATGCTGTCCCAGTGCCGATCCTAATTCATCAGTATGAAAGATATGGGAGGGGATGTACGCAGCCACATACCTTACCCCCTGCGCGTGCGCGAAAATGTAAGCCTCCCTTTGCCCCGCCCCCCGTTTCCCGCGTTTAAGTATAACCTTCAAACCGTTACTGCCAGGTCGCTCGTAGTTCAGTCAGTAGAGCTCTTGCCCGGCACCCAGAAATCCAGTGTTCGATCCCACTCGAAATTTAGTGTATTTTTATATTTTTATTTTGTTATTTGTGTTATGTTATATTATATTTTATTATATTAGGGTTAGGTTAGGTTAGGTTAGGTTCATCTAATATAATATAATATTTGTACATTTTGGGCAGTGGGCGGGGCCGCGCATGCGCAGGGGGTAAGGTTAGTGGCTGCGTACAGACCCTCCCAAAAGATATACACTAGTACGAGTGATGGCTGCCATCCGTACCTAATAATTGAGTCTAGTTCTCTGCAAATAGCCGCTAACATGACCTTAAGGAATGATTGCTAGGTACTGGCAACACTGCACGTGTCTGCTGACCGCCACCGCCAGCCATGGCTTATTCACCTCTCAGCTTTCGTGATGGGAGCATCATGTTGAATAGTGGAAAAGTCATTATAGCGAAAATGGCTGGTATAGAGGGGTACAGTAATTGTAAAATGCTCTGGTACAGTAGGGGTTAATGCCAGCTGCAACTTGAAAATCACGTTCAACACACCAATATCGATGTCAATGACGTTTATGATAACTAGTATTAGGCCAAGGATAGATCCATGTGGAACTCCAGAAGTGACAGGAGTTCACACAAAAGAAGCACCACTGATTATAAGTCATTGCTGTCTAACTGTTAGCCAACTTTCTATCCAATTTGTAACCTCTGTACTGATAGCTAGTGCATTCACTTTTGCAAGTTGCCTTCAATAATGCACTTGAACAAAAAATTGAGAATCAAATTAAAGGATGTCTACGGATCTACTTTTTTCATACACCGCAATTCATAGAAAAATTCCAGCAAATTGGCAAGGCATGGTCGGTGTCGCTTGTAGCTATGTTGGAAATCTGTAACTACGTTTTGGATTTCCATGTAGTCAACTAGCTTGTCTACTAGTATCCTCTCTAAGCGGTTTACTATGACAGAAGTCAAGCTAATTGGCCGATAATTCTTTGGATGGAAATTTTTCAGTCTTCGGGGACCTCTTCAGTTTCTCCTGATTTCATGAAGATTTCTGCCGAGAGAGAGAGAGAGAGAGAGAGAGAGAGAGAGAGTGTTACGATCCAGGTTCTCAAAGACACAGGGCTCTTCAACATTGGACTAGATAATGGCAAAAAGCAACAACGGTAACACTAGATCCAACCCCTGCCTTAAACACTGGAAAACAAAACACCATTACCGCCCTGAGTCGTGCCTGGACAACGAGGTATCCTATGACTCGGTAACTGGTGCACACACACTAGGCTGACGCTCAATGAAACAGCCTATTCTCAAACAGTAAAAGATTACTCGATTATGTTACACAAAGAAAAGATAGTTAACGTGATTAATTAACGTTACGGTAGATACTCAAATAACTGGCACTCCTGTATTAAAGAAAGTGCAATGCTAGTCCTGCAACATCAACTGGAAACTTCTGAAATAAGTCTGATGCTGGGAAGATGTTCGTAAAGAATCTTGAACAATTATAATGCAGAATACGGGTCACAATAAATGCTAGGACATATAGTAATAATAGGCAGGCGAATAATAAAGACTGCGCAAAGGTAGTAATGCTCAACAACTAAAGAAATGCTTCGTGACACAACGCAACAGCCTACTCGGGTTGTGCAACTCAACAACAACCTCGGCTCAAAAGTGCAGTGAATAATAATGTTGCATACATATAATAATGGGGCTTATCTCTAACCAGTGTCTGCTCAGTTAATAAAGTCTAGCTGGGGTATCAAGGCAGGGCAACAATGGGCGAGCATGCGGCTCGTAGCCTAACGTTGTCCGAGGGTGGTATAATGAAGATTACGTTATATGACGGGGATGCTCTCTTGATAAATCTAGGTCTCTAGTACCTAGCTCTATTCTGGCGATCCCTCAGAAGTCAACACAAAGAGGCAGCACTATGTTGTGAGGGATATGCTATGGCCCTCTCACACCACAGCGCTGTGCTCGCAAAGTAAACCAACCCAAAGACAATTTAGGCTCCCACAGTACCTGTCGATGTTGTGCAGAGCTTAGCTAACACTGCACACATCGGAGACAACGACACAGTAACCTTACCCCTAGTCTAGCTTTAGATAACCAAGCAGAATCACTCAACACCTTACAAGGGAAACATATACCGGTTTACAACCTTCCCGAGAGAGGACACATACGGAAAAGTCCGTCTCTCTAACCCTCAATAAAGCATAATACCTCCTTAACCTAATACATGGAAATATCTGAGAGCTGCGCGTACAATACGACTGGTTGACGGTGAACGTCTATGCTGAAACCAGAAGGGATGTTGAGTTTAATAAAGATTAGAGAATGAGAAAGGAGAAGTCGAGAGAGAGAAATAGTATGCAAAGTAGCGAGTATGGGGGGACAGAATTGCAATGGATGTAGGCGATACGCGTGTCAGGCAAGCTCTGAGCTGGTAAAGAACACAAGGCCGCGACGGGAAGGGACTAGTTGACCACCCGGCCGCCAACGCCGTCAGCGCCCAAGCGAGCCGCGTCATAGCTCACCCCGCTGCCAGGTGTACTCCCTCACCCTCTCTCGCTCGCCTCCCACACAAGCAACATTTATATTATAGCGAATATAAAATATAAGGCGCGGTCACAGACCAAAACAAAGACCATTTCTAGACTGTCTGTGGCAACACGACACTAATTAAATAAAGCAGATCATTCTAGGACAACTGTAGCCCATCCCCCCATCCTGGCGAGCGCTAGCGAGCTGCAATGCCCCACGCAACCATTCTGCTAACGCCGGGAGGCGTCACCCCCCCCCCCCAAGATATGGGACACTCAACCATGAGCCCATATCTGAACAGGCAGAATGTCGCTAGAATCTGCCACTCCTAACCACTCTGCCACTCATGGAATGCAAGCTCAGTCTCCTCCAAAAAAATACAACAACATTTTTATATAAAAAAATCTTATCACCCTTCCCAAATATAATACATTAATTCATAACATTGTGCTCCCAGAGCGAGCTTTAACCCATAATTAGCGGCGAGCAACATAAGTCGAGTTAAATAAAGCTGGACTATGTGGCGGCGCTCGACATAACTCGAGTGGCAATTTCAGCACGTAATGTGGCTGAGAGAGAGAGACAAGTGGTGGCAGGAGACTAGCGAGCGTATGACTGCTCCAGACCACCGCGGCGAACCTACTGACACAAATCTCAGCTCCCTCCTCCCTCTCTCACTCGCTACATACTCAATTATGTACTGAAAGTACCGAATTACCTGCTTTTTGCACTCGCGTTGCACGGTTATTGCAAAAAACTATCCATCATACAAGGATCGTTATGGTGTCATTCGAAAGCTCTGTTTATGCCCTTTCAGGGATAGGTACTTGTTTTACGTTCTGGGTCTTATTTAGGCATGAAAATGATCACGTAAACAGCCCTATTTTGGCTAAAAACACCCCGCTGTGCGGTACACATAAATAAACCGCATAGGCCGCTCGTAAGGTGTTAAGAAGCACAGCCTACTGAGGGAAAATCATCTGCACTCAGTACTCAGCTAGAATATTATCTTAAAATTAATTATTAAAAAGAAAGTTTTTATTTAATTTTTCATATTTTATTTTAATGTTGTTTTTGGCGGCTACTATAGATGTAGCCTAATTTTCTTCTAATCAAAGCCAACAACTCCTGCCCTGCCACCCTACGCTGATGCTACACACGCGAGCCAACAAGCACCAGCGCAAAAATACACCGCGAGCCACGACAGGAGGCTATGCCAACATACTGTGGTAGCCTACCCCGGATCCTCCACCCGCGACAAACAGTCCGCAATCACATTCTCACAACCGGCAATATAGCGAATGTCTAAGTTGTACTCTTGCAACATGAGCGACCATCTGGTCAGCCTCATATTCCGGTTGTGGAATTGATTGAGAAATTTAAGCGGGTGGTGGTCGGTATACACTACCACGACTGGCCCATAGGCAGGAACATAGACCTCAAAGTGTCTGAGCGCTAACACGATTGCCAGCAGTTCCTTTTCAACAACCGAATAGTTTTTTCTGTGCTGAATTAAATTTATTTGAAAAAAACTGACTGGATGCTCAAGACCTTCCTCGTCTGTCTGCAAAAGTACGGCACCAGCCCCTACTCCGCTGGCATCAGTTGCCAACTGAAATGGTCGTTCAAAGTCCGGGGCCCTGAGGATAGGGTGAGTGCATAAAAGGTGTTTAACTACTCGAAACGCCTGCTCACACTCAGGTGCCCAGCGGAACTTTTTATCTTTGGCTAGTAGATCTGTCAAAGGAGCTAACACAGTAGAATAGCCTCTTATAAAGTGGCGGTAATACCCAATCATGCCCAAAAATCTCATGATCTGCCGCTTGGTGGTCGGCCTGGGGAACAAGTCGATAGCCTGTATCTTCTGTTGGGGCGGGCTCACCTGCCCTAACCCAACCACATACCCCAGATACTGCACCGTGGCTTGCACAAAGTCACACTTGCCCAGATTAACCACCAAGCCTGCTTTACTAAGTTGACTAAATAAGGCTTCTATGTGCTCACAGTGACTTTGGAAATCGTTGTCATAAATGATCACGTCATCAAGGTAGACAGTACAGTTTGGGATGTCTGCTACGATGTCGTTCATTAAGCTCTGGAAAGTGGCCGGTGCATTTTTCAGACCATATGGCATCACGTTGCAACGGTAAGTACTGCCATCCACCACAAACCCGCACACCTCTTTAGCCCGCTCAGACAGTGGTACTTGCCAGTAGCCTTTGACGAGGTCTACCTTGGTCAAGTACCTTGCTTTCCCGATCTTATCCACACTGTCATCCACCCGGGGAAGAGGATATGCATTGGTGTGGGTCAACCCGTTCAACTGCCTAAAGTCAATGCAGAACCGAACTTTTCCATCAGGTTTGGGCTGCAGAGTGACAGGAGAAGTCCACCGTACTGCCCCCTTCTCGATCAAGCCTCTCGCCAGCATATACTCCAGCTCATCCCTGAGCGCTGGGAGTTTAATGGGTGGCACCCGATAAGGTAAGGTATCGACTTGAAGGGGGGGTGCTCTCCTACATCGACGTCATGCACCGCTTGAGTAGTGAGGCCTGGGTGCTCGGCAAATACAGTGGGGTATGAATCAAACAGGCGCTGCACTGCCACATGCTGTTCCTCCGGCAGGTGCGCCAGAGCATCATGCGCACATTGGCTCGAATTCACCGCCCACTGATCAGCCGAGACATGACAATCCCAGTTATCATCCACCTGATCATTGCTGCCCCCCTCTCCTTCTCCACCATGACCGCAGCAGGTCAACACAGGGACAGCTAGTGACTCAGGTGGGCGCCTCACATACTCCTTCAACAAATTAATGTGGCATAGTTGGTTACGCTTCTTCCGGTCTGGAGTGGCAACGAGGTAATCTAGATCGGAGATCTTTGACACCACCTGATAAGGCCCAGCGTATTTGGCAGCCAGAGGATGACCTGACAAAGGCTACAGGACCATCACCTCTTGACCTACCTGAAACTCCCGGAGTTTCGCCTTAGTATCGTACCTGTCCTTCATACGGGCCTGCGAACTCACCAAATTACGCCCGGCCAGCTCCAGACTTCTAAGCATTCTCTCTCTGCTCTCGAGGACGTATCTCAACATAGAACATGGCTTAGCGGTACCCTCCCAAATCTCCTTCACCATGTGGAGAGGGCCCCTCACCTGATGCCCGAAAACAAGCTCATTCGGACTGAAACCGAGACTCTCTCCAGGTACTTCTCTTGCCGCGAACAAAACGTACGGCAGACCAAGGTCCCAATCCTTTCCGTTCTCTGCGCAATAACATCGAAGCATGCTTTTCAGCGTGGCGTGCCACCTCTCCAACACCCCTTGACTCTCCGGGTGATACGCAGAAGAGACGACAGTGCTGATGCCATGCTGAATCATAGTTTGTTTGAACAGATTAGATGTACAATTAGAACCTTGATCCGATTGCACCTCTTGCGGGTAACCATACCGCGAGCAATACAAGAGCAGGTTCCGGACAACAGTTTTCGCCGTGCCATTTCTCATTGGATATGCATCAGGATAACGAGTGGCCACATCCATGATAGTTAATAGAAATTTATTACCGGCACTAGTAGGGGTTAGGGGTCCGACCATATCAATGATGACCTTACTGAAGGGCGGTCCACTGACAGGAATGGGGTGCAACGGGGCTCTCGGAAATGTTTGGTTAGGTTTTCCAACCCTCTGGCACGTATGACACCTTGCTATCCATGTTACCACCTGCCCCTTCAACCCCGGCCACCAAAACAATTTTTCTAAAGCCGCCACCGTTTTTCTCACCCCTTGATGTCCTGCCAGTGGTATGTCATGCGCCAACCTCAGTAGGCTATCCCTGCACTCCCGTGGCACCACCAACTGGTCCACTACTCCGGACCCCTCTTGCCAACTACGTTTAGGGTCTTGAAAACGCCTATAGAGGATGCCTTCTAAATAAAAAAAATCTCCTGGCTGTGCATCGCCGTCCTCGTCGAGCTCTACAGCTCCATTAGCACACGCTTGGAGCTCAGGGTCCTCTAGTTGCAACCGACGTATATCTGAGGGTGCCAAGCGATCTAACTGCTCCCGGAGCAATGCATGACCTTCCCCGATACTGGGCTGCTCCCTCTGTCTCTCTCGATGTACATAACGTTGCTGTCGTGGAGACTCGTCATGCCCAGCCTCGTCACTCTCGATGACAGGCCCAGGGGCTACTCCAGAATTAAGTAATGGTGCTAATACTGAATCACCCAGGAGAGCTGCCGAGTCAAAACTCTTAAAACCAACTCCAGCTTTAGCCTCCTCCTGTTGATCGTTCCTCCGCTGGTCTGAAGACGGAGGACTAGGCTGTGACACTTTAGCTGCCCGAGCTCGGGTGACAACACACGCCATGGGTTGTGTCTGGCACCGCTCGACCCACTCTTGCTCTTCCCTACTCACGTCGGCCGGCCTCTCGGCAACGACTAAGGGTAGAACCCCAGAAGCTGGCATTGCAAAGTCGTTGCTGAGAAGAAGGTCGACGCCCTCCACTGGCAGTTCCTCCACAATACCGACATCCAATTCACGTGCCACACCATCCACCTCCAACTCCAACCGCACCAGCGGGTATGACCGAGTTGCATTAATACCCTGCACCACTACCACCCGAGCCGCGTTTATAGGGTAGCCAGTCAAGTTTTTCATCAGAGTCTGGGAAGCACCTGTATCACGCAAGACCTCTACTTCATACTTGCGCCCCGCCCACATCACGCAACCCCACCCTCTATGGTCGCAAAAAACATCCTGAGCAGGGTTCGAGCCTCCCAGGTGCTTCTGCATTGGCTGTGCCTCAGCCTCTGACGAACTGCCCCGGGCAAACTCAGATGACTTCGGAGACACACCAATGTTGCAGGCCAAAGACACAGCTGCTGTAGGTGGTTTGCTAGGACAGACTCTTGCAAAGTGCCCCTTTTTATGACAATGATAACACTCCAACTTCCCTTTGGGCTTCCCTTGGTACTGGGAAGGGCCCGGCCCCTTCTTAAACGGGACAGTGCTAGTCTTGTGGTCAGTCTTGGTATCATGGCTCTTGTACTTGTTTGCATAAGGTATACCACTAACTCGGGGGGGTGAGGCGTCACGCCCCTTATTACCTGCCTCACTACGCTGGGCAGACCCGCACCCACGAATTAGTGATAGCCGGCGGTCAGCCATCTCAGCTGCCTCCTGTAGAGTTTTGGTTGCTTTTCTTTCAGGTTTAACGTCAGGTCGCCGCCCGTGCATTTGAAAAACTGCTCTAACAGCACCAACTGTTTAATGTCGTCAAACGTAGTAGCTTTCTCTGACCTCAGCCAATTCCCAAAAGCATCGGACAGCTCCCGGGCATGTTCCAAAAAGGTGCTCTCCCGACCCTTGGTAACACCCCGGAACTTCAACCTGTACGTCTCTGGTTGTAGTTCGTATGCTCTCAGGACAGCCTCCTTGAGTTCCTCGTAGATAATACACGACTCTATAGGCAATGCATCATAAGCCCTGAATCCCTTGCCCACAAGTCTAGAGGAAACAAGGGCTGCCCACTTCTCCCCAGGCCACTGGTGTTCCTGGCACTTCTTCTCGAATCTCATGAAAAATTCGGTGACACCCGACTCTTCAAATACAGGGACTAGCTTCAACAGGTGTGACAAAGACTGATCATACCCACGATTCCCACCACCGAGACGTTGCCCTGTCGTTTCCATCCGAGTCTTCTCAAGATCGATATCTGCACGGTACCTGGTAGACTCAGCCTCCGACTGGGCTTTTATTCTCGCGAGTTCGAGATCAGTCTGTTGTTTAACCTTAGCCATCTCAAGCTGGAAGAGCATTTCTGTAGTGAAACTTTGAGGAGGAGGTGCAACTATTAGAGGCCCACTCAGCGATCCTAAACCACGCTGCCAGCGGCTATCGGCCTGCGGGAACGTACTAACCTCCGGCATCCTAGAGGTCCCGATGGGAGTAGAGTGGAGGGGGGGCTCGAGCAGAAGTCACCGAGCACCCTCTCTACCCTGGACCTCACTAGCCGCCCCCAGTACGCAAGCCCTCAAATCGTTCTTCTTGATGCCATGAGCCACCTTAAGCCCCATGAGGGGAGCCAAACACTGTAGACCATACTTGCTAATTCCCTCTAGTCGATCAGCTGTTATAGGCACCTCCAAAAACTTCTTTGCAGCCTCCTCACTAGTTACTAACCACCCTGGCATCTGCCCATCAGAGCCTGCATCATTCCCTGAACTCTCAGTATGATCTGATTCGTCTCCCATTGTGTCCACCAAAAATACTCACGTTTATACAAAAAAAGAAGAAGTACCCAAGCTCCTATGTAGCACTATTCACTTGCCAAAAATGTCTGAAGACTCTCAATTGCTATACTACTTTGCCAAAACAAATTTAACGTGCCCACTATATTCCTCAATAAAACAAATGACCACAACAATCCTGCAATTATCTCTTAGTTCACAAGATCCTGAGCTAGGTCGCCATTTGTTACGATCCAGGTTCTCAAAGACACAGGGCTCTTCAACATTGGACTAGATAATGGCAAAAAGCAACAACGGTAACACTAGATCCAACCCCTGCCTTAAACACTGGAAAACAAACACCATTACCGCCCTGAGTCGTGCCTGGACAACGAGGTATCCTATGACTCGGTAACTGGTGCACACACACTAGGCTGACGCTCAATGAAACAGTCTATTCTCAAACAGTAAAAGATTACTCGATTATGTTACACAAAGAAAAGATAGGTAACGTGATTAATTAACGTTACGGTAAATACTCAAATAACTGGCACTCCTGTATTAAAGAAAGTGCAATGCTAGTCCTGCAACATCAACTGGAAACTTCTGAAATAAGTCTGATGCTGGGAAGATGTTCGTAAAGAATCTTGAACAATTATAATGCAGAATACGGGTCACAATAAATGCTAGGACATATAGTAATAATAGGCAGGCGAATAATAAAGACTGCGCAAAGGTAGTAATGCTCAACAACTAAAGAAATGCTTCGTGACACAACGCAACAGCCTACTCGGGTTGTGCAACTCAACAACAACCTCGGCTCAAAAGTGCAGTGAATAATAATGTTGCATACATATAATAATGGGGCTTATCTCTAACCAGTGTCTGCTCAGTTAATAAAGTCTAGCTGGGGTATCAAGGCAGGGCAACAATGGGCGACCATGCGGCTCGTAGCCTAACGTTGTCCGAGGGTGGTATAATGAAGATTACGTTATATGACGGGGATGCTCTCTTGATAAATCTAGGTCTCTAGTACCTAGCTCTATCCTGGCGATCCCTCAGAAGTCAACACAAAGAGGCAGTACTATGTTGTGAGGGATAGGCTATGGCCCTCTCACACCACAGCGCTGTGCTCGCAAAGTAAACCAACCCGAAGACAACTTAGGCTCCCACAGTACCTGTCGATGTCGTGCATAGCTTAGCTAACACTGCACACATCGGAGACAACGACACAGTAACCTTACCCCTAGTCTAGCTTTAGATAACCAGGCAGAATCACTCAACACCTTACAAGGGAAACATATACCGGTTTACAACCTTCCCGAGAGAGGACACATACGGAAAAGTCCGTCTCTCTAACCCTCAATAAAGCATAATACCTCCTTAACCTAATACATGGAAATATCTGAGAGCTGCGCGTACAATACGACTGGTCGACGGTGAACGTCTATGCTGAAACCAGAAGGGATGTTGAGTTTAATAAAGATTAGAGAATGAGAAAGGAGAAGTCGAGAGAGAGAAATAGTATGCAAAGTAGCGAGTATGGGGGGACAGAATTGCAATGGATGTAGGCGATAAGCGTGTCAGGCAAGCTCTGAGCTGGTAAAGAACACGAGGCCGCGACGGGAAGGGACTAGTTGACTACCCGGCCGCCAACGCCGTCAGCGCCCAAGCGAGCCGCGTCATAGCTCACCCCGCTGCCAGGTGTACTCCCTCACCCTCTCTCGCTCGCCTCCCACACAAGCAACATTTATATTATAGCGAATATAAAATATAAGGCGCGGTCACAGACCAAAACAAAGACCATTTCTAGACTGTCTGTGGCAACACGACACTAATTAAATAAAGCAGATCATTCTAGGACAACTGTAGCCCATCCCCCCATCCTGGCGAGCGCTAGCGAGCTGCAATGCCCCACGCAACCATTCTGCTAACGCCGGGAGGCGTCACAAGAGAGAGAGAGAGAGAGAGAGAGAAAAAGAGATAGAGAGAGAGAGAGAGAGCGAGAGAGAGAGAGAGAGAGAGATGGGTAGATAGATAAATACATAGATAACCAGTGGAGGATCGAGTAAAATAATAACCAGAACTTAAAAGAGGTAGGAAGCAGAGACATTAATTATATAGTCCAAATCAAAATGGCCAATCAAGGGATAATGGGCTAAATTCTGTTGACGAGGGAAAATGGGCTCAGCGACAAACTGACACAAACAGTGCAAAACAAAAGAAGGCCAACATAGTAGGAAGACAATTTTAAGAATGAAAGATCATGGAAAAGTTATTTTAAATAATAACATTAACTGAGTACACACAGTCATCCATAATACATCCAATAATAGCTATATAGCGCTAACTGGTATAAAGAAGAAATAAATAAATTAAAATATGATTCATTAGTATGGCAGCATGCAATAAACATATAAAAGTATGCATTTTTTTTTCTATGTGAATGAGGGAGACAAAAGGCATAACTGCCTGCAGCGAGTGCCTCCCCCAGATTTCAAAGAGTGACAGGGCCGAAATCAAGGCACGTTCGAGCTAAAATGCCTGGACACACGGAGTTTGAAGCAATGTAAGTCATAGGAAGAGGGAAAGACTGATTCTGGGAGAGAGTTCCAGAGCTCAGCAGTTGTATAGAAGAAAGTCTGAGAATAGCGTTTCACTCTTGGGTTGGAGAGTTGCACAGAGTAGGGGTGGGATTGTGTTGCAAGGCGGGAACTACGTACCCTACGTAGAGGAGGGGGTATACACTGGGAAAGCTCCGAGGAACACTGATTATTGTAATAGCAATAGAATAGTGAAGCGAAGCGAGAGAGATTGCAGAGAATTGGTGAGTGGACGGTAGTTAATGATACGAAAAGCTTTCCTTCCTACTTTATCTAGGAGACCGGTGTGAGAGGATCCTCCCTACACATGTGAACAATACTCCATACAAGGATGCACTGTGCCCCTGTAAAGAGTAAGTAGCTGCGCAGGGGTAAAGAACCCCTTGAGGCGGTTGAGCACACCAAGCTTCTGGAAGGCTGCCTTAGCGAGACTGGTAATATGGTCCTTCCAAGTGGGAGCAGAAGAAAAAGAGACACCGAGAACATAGAGGGAAGATGAAGGGTTGATTTTTGTATTGTTGAAGAATAAGGGATCGTCCTCTGGAGGTTCCTGACTGGTAGTAAGATGGATAAATTGAGTTTTGGAAGCATTAAATGTAACAAGGTTTTCTCTACCCTAATTAGAAATAGTAGCTAGATCAGAAGATAAGCATTTTATGGCTTAGTTACATTTACTTTTGAGGGACTGCTGGCTGGGGCATTCTGGAAAACTAATTGAGTTGTGTAAAGTAGAGTCGTTTGCATATGAATGGACGGGACTAGATGTACAGTTGAGAAGATCATTTATGAAAATTAGAAAGAGAATAAGAGATAGGACAGAACCCTGAGGAACACCGGAGTTGATAGGATGAGGAATTGAGCGATGGCCGTCCACAACCGCAGCTATGGAACGGCCGGGAAGGATATTAGAGACAAAGGCACAGATGGAGGGACAGAAACCGAAGGAGGGCAGTTTGGAAATTAAAGATTTGTGCCAGACTCTATCGAAGGGCTTCGATATGTCTAGTGCAATAGAAAAAGTTTCACCGAAGTCCCGAAAGTTGGATGACCAGGAGTTAGTAAGATATGAAAGAAGATCACCAGTAGAGCGACCCTTAACCCTTCCTCCCCGGGCTGTCTTACCAAATGACGGTCGCCCCTACCCGGGCGATATGGCTGAAAAACGTCTAAGCCTAGGCTACCGTATTTATGTTTATTTTCACTGCTAGAACTTTCCCACTCATCTATAATCGTAGTGCGGTTTTTAATCTGTATTTTGGCATTGAGTAGAGCTCTGTAAGTCAACTGGTTCAGTTGTGATGACGATTTCAGTGGAGCCAATGTTGCAGAGATGTTGCCAATATGGGGGCTTTTTAGACACTAATTTCGTCATGACGTCAGAACAATAACATTGAGGAGTCTTCTCCTTATTGTTTTCGGAGGTGCGGTGACGAACGCTTGGGTTTGTTGACATACGTCGTACGCACGGCGTTCGGACCAAGCTTAATTAGGCTATTAAGCTCATGCCTTAGATAAGGCATACCGGGTAGCGGCCCTTCTTTCGTGCTGTCCTTACCTAAGGCAGACCGGGTAGGAAGGGTTAAGGAAGCCATACTGGCGATCTGAGAGCAGATTATGAGAAGAGAAATTATTAAGAAATTTGGAAGCAAGAATAGTTTCAAAAACTTTAGAGATACAAGAGATGAGAGCAATTGGACGATAGTTGGAGGGTTGAGAGCGGTCACCCTTCACGGAAGTACAGTTTTTAAGTACAACAGGAGGAACACTGTCCGGACCGTACGCCTTCTTAGTATTAAGCCCAGAAAGGGTAGAAAGTACATCTTTAGAAGAGATTAGGATATTAGCCATAAGTAGGAGAGAGGGGGGTGGAGAGGGAGGAATAGCACTTGAATTATCCAAGGTAGAGTTTCTGGCAAAGGTTTGAGCAAAGAGTTCAGCTTTGTCAGAGGAAGAAGTGATGGTTGTGCCATCAGAGTGGAAAAGGGGAGGGAAAGACGAGGAAGAAAAGTTGTTGGAGAGGTGTTTGGGTAAGATGCCAGATAGCTTGGGAAGAGCTAGAGTTGGATACATTAAATGATAAACAATAAATATTAAATATACAATGATAAATGAAAAACAAATAAACACAACATTAATTAGGGAGAATACTGTACAATTTATATATTAGACTAGCAGGGGTATCCGGCGCTCACCAGGGGAAAATAGAAGTATGGGCTTTCTATCTTGCAGAGAGGGGGGGGGGGTGCACCCCTTGAGTATGCATGCCAAGTATGGGCTCTACATCTTGAAAACTGAGGGAGTAGTTCGAGAACAAACAAACAGCAAGTGCCCTTTATAAAGTAGATTTTGTGATTACTCAAAACAGTGGTTACACAACACAATCTGAACTCAGGAAAATTAAGAATAAATAATTATATATATGCGCACGTGAAAACGAGTAACCTAAAATCAGAAGAGGTTTGGCTAGTTTTGATAGACCTTCAAACTGTAGGTCAGCAGATTCTTATGTGATTTCCACATAATGCCGAAAAATCAAGTCCTTACTGTACTACAAATGTGTTCCCTACCTGCATAATAATTAATTTTTTATCATCTCATCTTATTGAAATAAACATGTATTTTTTGTCTGCCTCTTTTGAAGCACTAAACATTTTATTACAGATTATTATAACAGATAAGACGTCCCTTAAAACTGCACACTTTAAGTTTATATTTATTGAAAGGTGAATAGGGGCATTGGACGTTAAATATTCGATCATCCTTCTTGTCTTACCTAGGAATCAAACACAATGTCATCTCTGTTGTAAACCGAAAAATATATCTTTCTCAAACAGAATTAGCAGCATGTTTTTTTTTTTTTTTTTTTTTTTGGTTTTTTAAGAGACAATGAACGGAGGAAGGAAAAACACAGATAAAACAAAAAGGTCCATGTGCCTAAAGGCATCCTCCATTCATAAAATGTTTGTAACCACTGGATTTAAACATTTGTAAATTGTAAGTTTGTGGAAAGCAATTCGAGGGAAGTGAATTCCAAAGAGTAGTAACTCTGGGGATAAATGAATTCTGATAAGCAGAAGTTCTGCATTGTGGAGGAGAAAGTGTAAATTCATGGGCGCTCTCAGCTGCCCTAGTTCTACGGGGAAAGATGTGGAGAGGCGGCACAATTGAAGCAAGTTCCTTGGAACAATTGCTGCGAAAATATCTGTAGAATAATGCAAGGGATGCAACGTTTCTTCGTATGGATAATGTAGGAAGGTCCTGTGTGATTGCAGGGTTATGGATTAATCTAATAGCTTTATTTTGAATTTTGCCCAACTGCCTCAATGCAACCACTCCACTTCCACTCCACAGAGGTGAACAGTAATCCATCTGAGAATGTGCTCAAGTATGTTAACCCCTTGGTGCTCAGAACCGCGAATCGAGTGGTTTGGAGGTTTTGACTAAAGTGTACAACAACGTGAATCACATTTCCTTCAGAAATATGGTGGCAAAAAGCAAACAACATATGCGCATGAAATTTTTGCTACGAATAGCAATCAATGTAAAGAAAATAGGGAAGGTATTGGCCACACACTGTGACAATACGTCACACAGGAGTAAATTAATACAGGCTGGAGATCCAAGTGAGGCTTGAGCAGTCAAACGAGGAAGTACGGTCAACAGGCGCTTTAAAATTGGCTGATACGTGTATCTTGACACCCTCCTGTGACTGGTAAATGTACGTAAAATACATTTTGAGAGTGTTCTGCATTATTCAAGTGATTATTTGTTGTCATTATAGTCAATAATAGCGCATTGTGTAAATAATTTGAATTATTGAAACTGCTACAAAAATGTTACTCATATAATAAGAGTGTGTATTTATACATATTCTTAGAAAAATGTTTAGGCCTAGGAAGATTATTTTTGTTTTCTCCTTTCTCATACAATGAGGTATATGTATAACTAAAATGTATAGCTATAACCCTCTGAAAAAAACAATAAATTAAATATATATAGCTTTTTCCATGCAGGTGCACCTTATATATTATTCATATAAATAATAGAATTGACGATAAACAAATTATGGTAATACTTTTGAAAAGATTGTGCAAATAAATTCTTATTTCACATTTAAAAACCTATTGTCGTAACTCAAAACTTTAAATAAAAAATACGAACATTTTAATGTAGTCAGAAAATTGCATTTTGTTTTAGTCGGAATCAATTTTATCTATGATTATTCAAGGTTTCGTGTGGGTTTTTCTATGGTAATACTGTAGATTGGCCTTTCCCCTGTCTTTTGAGATACATTGTAGTAGGTGTAATTCTTGTGGGTGGAAATTGATGTAGAATAAATATTTTGGATCACAGCCCCATGTTTATAATCGCGGGCATAAGGATTTCTATTCTATTTATATAAAGAAAACTATTGATGAAAAACGCATTCTGATTTCATATTTGGAAAAAAGATGACAGATACTTGTTTTTCCAAATAAAACATATATTGCTCAACATATAACAAAATTACGAGGGGATCTCAAAACAACAATAAATATATTACTATTTATTGCTTTTGACTGGTATAATGATATATTTTCTGATATTATCTTTGCTATATGTATGCTATGAGGTTTTCACTGTCTTTGGTTGTATTATACATTGCACTTAGAGAGATTATTGTAGGTAAAAACAGAGCAATAACATTTGTGTATCATCTCACGGTATCACAAATGGCGCTACGGTATTAACCCTTAACTGGCGGCGCGCAACATATGTCGAGTGAAAGAAATTTGGACTATGTGGCGGCTCACAACTTATGTCGTGTGCCATTTTCAGCACGTAATGTTGCTGAGAGAGAGAGATATGTGGTGGCAGGAGAGTAGCGAGCGTACGACTGCTCTAGTGGACCTACTGACATGAATCCCACCCTCCCCCACCCTCACCCACTCACTACACAGGGAATTATGTAGGGAAACTACCTAATTACATGGTTTTTGCACTCGTGTTGCGCGATTGTTGCAAGAAAACTAGCAGTCGTACAAGGATCGTTGGGGTGTCATTAGAAAGCTCTGTTTATGTCCTCTCAGGGATAGATACTTGTTTTACGCTCTGGGTCTTATTTAGGCATGAAAATGATAACGTAAACAACCCTATTTAGGGTAAAAACACCCCGCTGGGCGGTACATATAAATTACCGCCTAGCCCCCTCGGTGTTAAGTAATAAGTATCCGATATACTTGACTGAACATAAGAGAGTTAAACATTTATATGAATTACGTTAAACACAAATAATCCATCTTCATAGTAACTACTGGTAGCAGTACACAATAGTCTAGGAATGTTTCCAAAATAAAGTTACGATCAAAGTTGCTGGAAAATGCAGGTGTGTGAATATCATCCCAATACCAACAATAATATATATATATATATATATATATATATATATATATATATATATATATATACATACAGTATATATATATATGATGAATGCAAACGTTAAACTTTATAATCTTGCCCTAGTCAAAGTGTTAGTATTATTCACATTATTCAGGGTGTCCCAAAAGTCCCTTTACATTTTAAACATTTCTAGAAAATCAACTGATATTTAAAGTAGTACATAAAGCTTGGGCATCATGAAAACTGAACTTTAAGATTCCTTCTCACATTAAATTTGTTTTGTTTATCTTACTCCAGCCTCACTGGTAGACTTAGCTTACTTTCTCGAAACCACTGTGTCCCCAACACTTCCCAAAAGCTCCTCTGAAAGTATGGCACAGGCTTCTTCAATTCTCGCTTCAAACTTTGCAAGATCCCGTGGCTTAGTGGAATGCACATTGCTCTTGATACAACCCTACAAGAAAACATTTCAAGGGATGAACTTCAGTGACCGAGGGGCCCACTCGACAGGTTCTTATCGGCCTATCTAACGGTATGAAAAGTGGGCATTGAGGGATGTGCAAACCTCCCAGGAGTAGTGTGCAGGAGCACTATCTGGCTGAAAGATAACCTCATCGACGTTGGCCAAGGCTGAGAGTTCCTTGAGAAAAAAGTGCTAATGCATGGCGCGATAGCTTTTTTCTGTTGACATTTGTGATGTTTTCATTCTCATCGCGAAAGTTAAACGGTCCAATCAGCCCCTGTTTCGAAATGGTACACCGGACCACAAGCTTTGGAGTGTCTCTCTCATGTTTGTGAATCATGATTGGATTCTCCAATCACCAACTATTTGTGTTTCGATGATTGACACGTCAAACAGAGCTTTGTGTCTGAACCAAATGGCTTCGAGAATGGAAGGATCCACTTTGTAATGGTAAAGCAGCATCTCACGCATTTCCAAGCATAAATCGTAGTCCTGTGGCTCAAACTTTGAATCACTTGGAATTTTTGAAGTGTAAATTCTTATATCACATCATAACTTTCACTTATTGGAAGATTTGCTTATTTCCAGCTCCATAGCAACCCAATAGATTCACTTCCCCTGGCTAATTGTAAAGACCTCAGCAACAGTGGGGACTTATTATTTTGTTCGATTTTGCGGCCTTTGTGCATTGCTTGTTGAGGGAACGTATGATGCAATTCTTTGGCTTGCTTGGAGTGTAGTGTGGCTCATAAAGTGCACAAAAGCAGAGCTGGACTTCAGTCACAGACTGAACACTTCTTGCCAGCAACGATTTTGCACTTCCGTTTCACAATCAGCATTGTGCTTCAACGAAATTGTGCCCCAAACTGAAATGGGTCTCAAACCAATTCTCAACAACTAACGTCCAAGAGCACAACACAACAAGAATTCTGCTGGCAACCTGGAAAGACAGACGAAACATAAAATATGAAGGGACTTTTGATACACCCTGTATATATTTTAATGATACTAGAAATGATAGAACATTTAGCATTGATTTGTTATCTTGAAGCCGCTAATTTGATCCCCTAATATAGATTTGTAGAACATAGTGGACCAAGATAATTTCCTTGAGTATTGTACAGTAGCTTCTATACATAATTATGTGATCGACGTTGTTGATCAATATAATATTTTATAATCTAACTTAATCTATTTAGAGCCTGTCAATCCTTGCCCATAATTATCTACTAAGATATGACGAACTATGACAATTATAGATTATCTACATTTGTGAGTGAGTGTGTGTGTATGTTACTCAGTTACTCAGTTACTCAGTTACTTGTTCGTCAAGGGGAATCCACGCAATGCGAGCTAAGCTCATTATTATCGCGCCTCCTTAACTGGGAATGTATTGCGTGAAATGCCATGTTCAGTGTTTTATGTCTGTTGGAATGGCTGTGGATGTGTGTGTAGTTGTATTTTATTTAGCCAATTGGCGACATCGTAACGAAGGCTTAGGGTGATCTGTATGGTACCTATTTCTCACTAGTAACGGTACCCCCTGTCCTCGCCCGAAAGGTCTGTAGGGTAGCCAGCAGCTTAGGTGAACCATATGATACCCATCCTCCCCTCAGCCTTGTACCATTTTTGCCCAACCCCCAGATGGGACGTCACAACGTCGTCAGGCCCGTTATTCCAGGGTACCTATTTACAGGCTAGTGAACTGAGGCTAACACATGAAAGGATACGACAGAAGCCCAATTTGTGCTCCGCCGCGCGGCCCGGGATTGAAACCCCCGACCCCTCGCTTGTGTGAGACTAGAGCTCTACCTACGAGGCTACGGGCTGTGTGTGTGTGTGTGTGTGTGTATATGTGTGGTGTGTGTGTGTGTGTGCCTTATATTGTTGTCCACCCATGTGTTCATTGTGTGTGTGTGTGTGTGTGTGTAGTGCCTTATATAATTGTTGTCTCCACCCTTGTGTTCATTGTTGTAGTGGGTGTGGTGTGTGTGTGTAGTGCCTTATATATGTTGTCCACCCATGTGTTAATTGTGCGTGTGTGTGTGTGTGTGTAGTGCCTTATATATTGTTGTCCACCCATGTGTTCATTGTGCGTGTGTGTGGTGTGTGTAGTGCCTTATATATTGTTGTCCACCCATGTGTTCATTGTGCGTGTGTGTGTGTGTGTGTAGTGCCTTATATATTGTTGTCCACCCATGTGTTCATTGTGTGTGTGTGTGTGTGTGTGTGTGTGTGTGTGTGTGTGTGTAGTTTCTTATATATTGTTGTCCACCTATGTGTTCATTGTGTGTGTTTGTGTAGTCCCTTACACATTGTTGTCCACCGATGTTATAATTGTGTGTGTTTGTGTGTGGGTGTGTGTATGTGAGCGCATGCGCGGATACGAACAAACCACAATACTTTCCGCTCTTATATATGTGTTAATTCCTCTTATAATATAGAGGCTACGCTATTGCACGTGCAACTCGTTGTGTATAAGTGTTCCCTGTACAGTGTGAGGCCGACAGGAATATAATGGAAAGAGTTGTTATTGAAAAATAAGTGATAACAATAATCACAACATGCTGCTCTCTCGCCCGGACAATGCCCTCTATTGGACGAATCTATCATACTTCATAACAGTAATTACCAACACTTGTTTAATCGTCATATTATAGTGAATAGAGTGTGTTTAATTGTGACATCTATTGTAATACATGTGAAGATAATTATAGGAAATAGGCTCGCAGCCTTATTATACATAATTTATTAGGGACAATGTAGGTCTATGGAATCCTTATACTGTACTCATGTATAATCCACTGTGGGAGAATAATTTTGATCACACTTATAAAACCCGATATTAATAGAAAAAACCCCGCATTCTAATCAATCTCACAGCTCTTTCGGACATCCTCACTGTTTACAAACGCCTTCTTTATGCAGTATAATCGATATTTACCCCCTGCTGGCAACATATATGACGATTTCAATCATTCATGGGGGGGGGGGGGGATGAGGGGGGCTTTAACCCATCGTGTATCCCACATTGATATAATAACTAAGACCATGAAAACACTCATTTCTCAAAATCTGGAGGAAAAAAACAAAAAAGGTGCGAGCCTATTCCCTATAATTACCCAAGTGAAAAAATAAGGAGGTAAACTGTCTAGAAACAACACTACATAACAATATTGATAGAAATTAATGACACTATAAACCTTTACCAGTTACCTAATTATGTAAGTGCATAAGTGTAAATAGTACTTAGGTGTGTGACGTTTGTAATAATAATTTAGAAAAAATGAATAGCAGAACAGCTCTACCACCACCTGGTGTTAAGTGTAAAACCTACACCAAAGACTGTCATAGAGTGAATAAAGTGTGAACAGTGTAGCAGCTATGTCCACACAGCCTGCTCACATTTTCCAGTATACTGCTTGGTCCACTACTTCAACTCAAGACGTCATTATATTTGTGAGGGCTGTGTTAAAGATAAATTAAGAGATGATAAAAATGATAAGCAACATGCATGGGTCACTGGACTGCTGGAACGAGACAATGCTCCGCCTCCAAAGAGTTCTGACCCGGAAAGCAAATCTCCTCAGGAGGAATCTCCATCTACAAGCAAATCTCCCCAGAAGGAACCACCACAGAACCAAAATTCTCTATCCTTAGATGACAGTAGGAAAGAGGCAGTAGAGGAGATATTGGAAGAAAGACCAGCACCAATATGCCGCTTCTACCAGCGCACCGTTTTCCGAGGATGCCGTACTGGTCGTCATGGAAAAGAATGCAATTATGAACATCCAAAAGTATGTTGGCGCTACCTGAACCATGGACCAAATAAAGCTAAGGGATGCAGTTTGGGCAAAAAGTGTTCGAGGTTCCATCCATTACTATGCAGAAAGGCTGTCTCTACTGGTGAGCGTCACAATAATGTTTGTAAATTCAACCACCTAAAAGGTACCAATTTTTCACAAACTCTTACTCCAAAGAATAATACTGGTACTAGTAAGGACACTTATCGTGCAAACAGTGAAATAAATGGTACAGAAGCCATTGTTCCACCTCAGCCTCCAGACATCTCATTCTGGAGGACCCAACCTCATGACAAGCACTCGAAGGCATCCAACGTAAATTTACAAACAAGATCTCCTCCGTGCAACATCTCGACTACTGGGGAAGACTTAAAGCACTTGAATCGTACTCGTTTAGCGACGGCGTGAGCGGTACATCATAATCTACGTATGGAGAATGCTGACAATAAGAGCCAGGTCCCAAACTTCTAAACAAATGAGTCGAAACACCATAAATTGACTGAAAATCAGCAAGAGTCGCCGGCACAGCTCTGTAGAATTGGGAACACATAAATAATAAAGACTTGGCCAGAGTGGTGACATCAGAGATTGACCTCAATATCGTACCGGGGCCCCACACTCTTTAAAAACGCGCTGCCAAGACATGTGCTTGATGCGGAGTGCTCCTACTCGGCTGACCCATTTCAAGAGGGTGCTGGACAGATTCCTCAAGAGTGTCCCTGACAAGCCAAAAATGCCCCCACTACACACATGGGGCATTGAGTAACAGAATTCCTGAGAGCTTGCCCGTGATGAGGGCAGGACGGTAATTTTATTACTCGATCTGTCTACCTATAGACAGTCCATCTACTGGTCCCCGTACCCCCAGGTCTTCCACTGGGGACGTGGTTACTGAGCGGTGGATGACTACACCTGGCGGTGGTGCATCAACATGACCGAGGGGACGACCAGACGTCCTCAACTCCATCACCAGGTGTGTGTGTGTATGTATGTGTGTGTGCGTGTGTTCGTTTAGGTTCCTCACACATTGGTTTGTCCACCGAATGTGAGTCATTGTGGGGGGGGTTGTGTGTGTGTGGTAGTCCCGTACACATTGTTGTCCACCGATTGTGATCATCTTGTGTGTGTGTGTGTATGTGTGTGTAGTCCCTTACACATTGTTGTCCACCCGATGTGATCATTGTGTGTGTTTTTGTGTAGTTCCTTACACATTGTTGGTCCACCGATGTGATCATTGTGAGTGTTGGTGTGTGTATTCCCTTACTCAGTGTTGGTCCACCCCCGATGTGGATCATTGGTGTGTGTGTGTGTGTGTGTAGTCCCTTACACATTGTTTGTTCCACCCGTTTGATCATTGTGTTTGTGTGTGTGTGTGTAGTCCCTTACACATGTGGTGTCCACCGATGGGGGGGGGAGAGGGCGGGAGGAGGGGGGGGGGGGTGTGATCATGTGGGTGTGTGTGGGTTATCCCTTACACATTGTTTTCCACCGATGTGATCATTGATTTTAGTGTGTGGGTGTGTGGAGTCCCTTACACATTGTTTTCCACCGATTTGGATCATTGTGATGTGTTTTTTTTGTCTTTGTTTTTCTATGTGAGTGATGGAGGCAAAAGGCATAACTGCCTATAGCGAGTGCCTCGCCCCTAGATTGAAAGAGGGACATGGCCAAAATCAAGGGCTGTTCGATGCCAAAATGCCTTGGACACAGAGTTTGAAGCAATTTAAGTCATAGGAATAGGGAAAGCCTGGATTCTGGGAAGAGAGTTCCAGAGCTCAGCGTTTGAATTAACGAAAGTCTGAGGGTAACGTTTCACTCTTGGGATTGGAGATTTGCACAGAGTTAGGGTTGGATTGTTTGGCAAGATGGGTACCAACGTGTCCCTACGTAATGGAGGTGGTATACACTGGGAAAGCTCTGAGTAACCCTGATTATTATAGTAGCGATAGAATGGCGAGAGAGATGCAACATTGCGGCGAATGGAGTGAGAGAGATGGCAGAGAGTTTGTGAGTGGACGGGAGTGAAAGATACGAAAGGCCTTCCTTTCAATTTTGTTCCCTAGGATCGAGCGGTGTGAGCGGACACCTCGCCCCACATTCTGAACAATACTCCAATACAAGGACGCACAGAGCAAGAAGCTGTGCAGGGGTAAGTTGTGTGTTTTGTTCCTTACACATTGTTGGCCCTCCCGATGTGTTCATTGTGTGTGTTTGTTCATGTATGTGTGTGTGTGTTGGTTTATTTGTGTGTGCGGTGTTGTAGCTTACATGTTGTGTTTGTGTTCGCTTATGCTCTGTGTGTGTGTGTGAACAAAGGATGGTCGCCTGTGTGCGTAAGATTGGGTAATTGCAGCTAATGAGTAAGAGATATCTATTGCTTGTGTGTTTGTGTGTGGGTGATGAGTGAGCGAAATATAAGGAAACATGCTTACATTACTGAAATTGGGTTTTTTTTTTGAACCTGCAGTAGTGCAAGTACGGGTTCGCTCTATTCGTTAAATCTAAAAATGGCTTACTTACGAATTAGCGTGACCGCGAGAGAATGTGTGTGTGGGTGTGTGTGTGTGCGTGTGCGTTTTGTGTGTGTGGAACAAGCATTGCAAGGGTGTTGGGTACAATTTGTCTTTACTATTGTAGAATGTATGTAAAAATAGATTTGCACGATAGTAATATAAACATAATGTCTTTAATAAACCGGGTATTATATGTTTATAAGTTGGGTATGTTAGGAGAGGTACCCCTGTATGGACATTATTGTATCTTTTTACTCATGAAAGCTGAATCTTGTGTGAGTGCAGTGTGTGTGTGTAGTTGGTGTGTCTGCGTATGTGTGTGTACAACTATTATTGATTAGGCTCACAACCTACAATCATCTGCAGTGACATTTAGTACAATTGTGGTATTTCAGATATCACATTAAGTAGGGTAAATGTGTGTGTTTGTGTTTGAGTATGGTGTGTGCATGTGTTTAAGTGTATGTGTGGCATCTGTAGAGCTATGTCAGTACGTCCACACTCCCAGCCACGCCTGCCCTTATTGACGTCGACTAAAAGTCCTGAAGCATATATAAGTGGTTACACCATTTGTCAAACTTTGAACTTAGAAAGCCAAGGTATGAAGCATTTGGGGTACGATACAGGATTATAATGTCTCGTTGACGTTCAGATTGGCTGACGTCCCAATTTATGCTCTTATATGACGTGTACGTATATTACGATATACAGTATATTTATATATATAATAATACACTGTATTTATAATTGTTTTTTCCGTGTTTAGGTGTGTGTGGGCAGAGCAAAAGGTAACGGTGTACACTCCACGCAGCCTGTTTATTGACTTTTACAATTACTAGTGTGGAATTCAGACATATCAGCAACTAGGGATATTTAAATGTAATAGCGCGTGCCTGCGTGTGGCTTGTGGTGTGTGTGTACGGGTGTGTGTGGTGTATGAGTGTATAGCTTTAGATTAATGCCGACCACCTCCACCAACCATCTTTTATCGACATATATTACAAGTGTGGAATTCAGTTATCTCGGTAACAGGAGTTTGTAATGTGTGTGTTTGTGTAGGTGTAAGTGTGTGGGTGTGTATGTAAGTTATGTTTGTGTGGGTGTGTGGTGTTGTGTATTTGTGTGTGTGTGTGTGGGGTGTCCTTGTAATGGTGCGGGTCGTGTGTCTACGAGTATATATGTTTGTGTGTGTGTGTGTATGTAAATATATGTGTGTGTATGTGTGTGTAGATGTTATATATGTGTGCAGTGTAGTGGTTAGTAGTATGTATGTGCGGTATGTATGTATGACTGTATTAACCAGTGTGTAGTGTATATAACTCAGCAACTAGGTTATTTGTGGGCCTCTTCACACATCTTCACTCTATCTAGCTGAGGCGAGGCAGCTCATTTTTTTTGGATCATTCCTGTTGTCACTGCCTTAAGGATTGAATATTATAGGGTGTTTTCACCCCCCATTATTTTTGGTTATTATAAGACACTTTCCAACCATTTTGGTATGGAGTTTCAATATCTGGGGAAGGGCCATAGCGAGCAAGGAAACTTAGGAGAAAGTGGCCTTACGCCAGTACAGTTTTCGAACTGTACTGGCCCCCACTCCTCCCCCCCGCCCCCAAAACAAAAAACAAAAAAAACAAAAAAAAAATCGCTTGTAAGCTCCAGTATATTTTGTAGTTGGTATGTATTTATGGTTTAATATATTTATTTATTTATTTTATTTGAAGGCATTTTATGTATCCAATGGGCAAAGTAAGAACCCCAGGACACCTCCTTTTTAAATGTCCATCGATTTTTAGTTTAGTTTCCGATACCAGTGTCATACATCCCAGAAGTGTTTCCGGGATAATGTTTGACCACCACAAGTTGACGGATAAAAGCTCCCTTGTGATACCCCCTTAACACTATCTGATCCAAAAGTGTTGGGGGTTATTATGATGTTTATGGTTTAATTATTATTGCAGGAGTTGCCTTGCTTTTTTCCATTAACATAGCCATGTATTTTTAGTTGTTCCGCTTAGGCTAACAAAAACGCCTTCCCAGACTTCCTGCAAACTAATCATGGATTGCCCATCCCGACCCTCTTCGAGCTAAATTTGTACATTATTCAATAGAAAAAAAAGTCGAAGGCCGATTTGTCCTCATTTTCAAAGCTCTCTCTCTCTCCTTCACTTCCAGCGCACAGAAAATATGACAACCTGAATGGTTGGAAGCGTCCGTATTATCGCCAGACTAATAGGGTGAAATATGCTTAAATCTCCAAACTAACGAAACAATGGGGAGGGTCCCCATAGACCTCCCTCTGGGTGTCAAATATAGTCAGTCCATGTCATCCCAGAGACATAGTAATACTTTCAGTTTATTTAATCCTTTTAGTGCTATGACGCTTATATCAAGTGGCCTTTCTGACTAAGCTTTAAGCTAAATCCAATTAAGCTATTCAATTAACCCCGTAACTCCTATATATTGGTTATTTTCTGAATGTAGTGTAGTTGCCCTCCTTATGAATGAAACACGCAGGGTAAAGCTTCTGAGGCTCTGCATTTATGAAGAGGGAACACCCTACTTACATTAACACACATAAAGGGTATAAATAGGCCTATGATAATACTAATAATATATAATAATAATAATATTAATAATAATATAACAATAATCAATAATAATAATAATAAAATACTACAGTAGTAACAGAATAATTGTTTTAATAATAATAAGAAAGACGTTTTCAAACCTGATTATTTCTTCGGGATTACAAGACATTTTACACACATAAAGGCGCCGATATGTGTTCGGGGCCGAGCCATAGAGTCTATGGGCCGAGCAACAAAGAGACTGTAATTTAGGGGGGGGACTTATTAACCAGAATTGGGCCATTTTTTGATTTTTATTTCCTACAAAAATAAAATTAAATGTACGCTTGTAGCTCGAAGGGAGTTCGGGAGGAGTATAAGTTCAGAGTGCAAGTATAAGTTTTTAGAGGGGTAAGTTTAGAGTGAACGTATCATGTTTCAAGCCAGTGAAAGTATAAATTTAGAGTGAACGTATAAGTTCAGAGTGAAAGTAGTATAAGTTTCAGATTGAAAGTTTAGATTGAAATTATAAGTTCAGAGTGTAAGTTTAGAGTGAAATTAATAAGTTCAGAGGGTAAGTTTAGAGTGAAAGTAGAAGTTCAGCAGTGAAAGTATAAGTTCAAAGTGAAAGTATAAAGTTCAGAAGTGGAAAGTATTTATGGCAGTGAAAATATTAGTTCAGAGTGAAAGTATAAGTTGCGAGTGACCTTATAAGTTCCAATGAAAGGAATAAGTTCAGAGTGGAAAACGTAGACAAAGAATATCTAGACCATGGGAAGGAGGAAATCACGTTATTGACAACGTTGCACATATAGAGTCATCAACGCCAATACTGAAGCCAAGGATGAAGGTCTGACTTAAAGGGCGAATGGTTTCCTATTTTTGGGCGATGTTTGCATGTATTCAGTATTGTTCTAGTTTCCTCCCTTACCTCCATCAACTTTTAAAAACAAAAAAAAAAAACAATAACAGGCGTCCGTTAGATCCCCCCAGTCTAGATTTATTTGGACATTTTTTGGTAGAAAAATTTCCCAGCCGAAGGCCGGTTCTTCTAACATTACAGGCTCCCTAATCGTTCGCCAGGGAAATAATCGACACCTAAATAGCACGAAAGGAGGTCTAGTCTTAAAATCGATTAACTAATGGGGCAAGACATCTTAACATCTGAAAACGCCTGGGGCTAAACATGAGGTAGAAAGTGATCACAGGAAAACACCGCCCATACCTCCCCCCTTAAGGTAAACTGTATGCGAAACGTTTGTCAATAAAATATTCCTCTTCACATGGCGTTTATATTCATTCTGTCCGCTTTTTCTATAAGTTTATTTGCATTGGTTAGTTAGTTTAAAAAGGACTTCAGAGACGAGCAACCCTTCTGGATTATTAAAGCCAGCACACTGTAAGCCACTAATAGCGTCAGGGACTGGAGCCCCTTTTCGTCGAGAACTCCAGACCCTTGTGGTTTTGCATGACTTTACTTGGATGGCTAGAGAAAAAGTTTGAAATTGGATTGTTTATATGTGGATTGGAGGTTCGGGGTGGGAGATTGGGCAGTCCTTTGGAGGGATAGATTGGTGTGTTCTTGTTATTGGTGATTAGATGAAGGTTTTTGCATCGGGGAAATAAACTCAATTAAAATAAAACTACGCGAGGACTCACCGTACTCAGACGACGATGAGTAGAGTGATAGATGGTGGTGGTGGTGGTGTGGGGAGGTGGAGGTGGCTGGAGTGCATGGTTGCTATGGGTTTTGATCGTTTCCGGGTGTTGTGGGTTGGGGTTCCTCCGGCAATGTGTATCACCAATTTGGTCAGTACAACCCTTTCAGGACATTCACGTTTGTTTATCCTGTTTATCCCTCAGACAATGTTATACAGACTAGGAAGGGACCTCTAGGAAGACGAGAGGTAAGGAGTAGCTCAATTAACCCCTCGAAACTCTCAGAATGTGTTTATTCTATATCATACTGAAGACTGTCATATCGTATCTTGAGAGGGTTATCATGCTGCACGCACTTTGCTCTCACCCTCTCCGGTTTTTGTTAGACCATGAACGCATACGATAATTCTAATAACTTATTCGAGGTTAGCTTCTAAGGTTTGTGGATGGACTTGATTCCTCCCCAGTGTCTTATTGTCATAAATTATGGTTATTGATTGTGTAATTAATGTCAGATGTTATGTAATTATGTTATTGTGTTCAGAGGCCTTCTTCTCCTTATATGAGTGCACTAGTCCAGCGAACGCGGCCATGGTCGAGATGGGTTTTGTTAATCTATTTAGTATATGAACTAGCGAGGTACCCTGCCGCCCGTGTCAACTCGGATGGCACAACCATCACTTCTCTGCCTCTGACAAAAGGCTGAACTCTTCGCTCAAACTTTTTGCTAGAAACTCCACCTTGGATGATTCTGGTGCGATTCCTCCCTCCTCCACCCCCCTCTCTCCTACTTATGCATAATATGCCTATCTCTTCTAAAGATGTACTTTCTAACCCTCTCTGGGCTTAATACCAAGAAGGCATACGGTAACGGAACGACGGTGGTCGTCCTGTTGTACTAACAAACTGTGCTTACCGTGCGGATTCCCTGCCTAGGTAAACTCTTTGGTCTCTGTCTCTCCTCTAACGGCTTCCCTTCATGCTGGAAGTTTGCTCGCAGTCAACCTGTCCCAAAGAAAGGTGACTTCTCTCAACCATTTTAACTATCGTCCAATTACTCCTTATCTCTGGTATCTCTAAAGTTTTTGAAACTATTCTTGCTTCCAAATTTCTTAAGCCAGTTTACTTCTCAGAATCTGCTATCCTTAAGGGTCGCTCTACTGGTGATCTGCTTTCATATCTTACTACCTCTTGGTCATCCCGTCCTTTTGGGACTTTTTTCGGTGAAACCTTTTCTATGGCACTAGATATATCAAAGGCCTGCGATAGAATCTGGCACAAATCTTTAATTTCTAAACTTGCTCTCCTTCGGTTTTTATTCCGTCCATCTGTGCCTTTGTCTCTAATTTCCCTTTCGGCCTTTCCAGAGCTGCGGATTTGGACGGCCATCGCTCACTTCGTCATCCTATAATCAACTCCGATGTTTCTCAGGGCTCTATCCTATCTCCTATTATCTTTCTAATTTTCATAAACGATCTTCTCTCAGTCTGTACCTCCAGTCCCATCCTTCAATACACAGGACACGTCTACCTTACAAGTAGCTCGACTAATTAGTTTTTGTCCAGAACGCCCCCAGCCTAGGAATCCCTCAAAGACAAACATAATGAAGCCATAGAACACTTATCTCTCTGATCTAACCACTAATTCCAATTGGGGCAGAGAAAACCTTGTTGCCTTTAATGCTTTCCAAAACCCCATTTCCCCTTTCCTCCATCTATCTACCTGTCCAGAAACTCTCCAGTGTGACTATAATACCTTTATTCTCCAACAATACAAAAATCAATAATCCTGCATCTTCTCTCAATATTCGTGTGGTCTCTTTTTCTTGAGGTCTCACTTGGAATGGACCATATTACCAGTCTTGCTAAAGCAGCCGTCCCAGAAGCTGGGTGGCTCAACCACCTCAAGGGTTTCTTTACCCCTGCACATGCTCTTCTTGCGTCTGTACAGGGGCACAGTGCATACTTGTATGTGAGTAGTGTTCACAATGTGTGGGGAGGATCCTCTCACACAACACTTCTAGAACAAAGTAGAAAGGAAGGCCTCGCTTTCATATCATTAATTCTCGCCCCACTCACCAACTCTCTGCAAACTCTCTTCGCTCTCGCCACGCAATGGTGCATCTCTCTTACACTATTCTATCGCTACAACAATAATCAATTTTCCGCAGAGCTCTTCCTATTGTATACCACCTCCTCTACGTAAGGTACGTGGTACCCGTCATGCAACATAAATCCCACCAACCGCCCCTACTCTGTGCAACGGTTTTCAACCCAAGAGTGAAAACGTTACTCTCAGTCCTTTTCGTCTTACATTCAACAGCTGAGCTCTATAACACTCTCCCAAAATCAGGCTTTTTCCCTCACCCTATGACTTAAATTGCTTCAAACTTCGTGTTTCCCAGCATTTGGCCTCTACCGTCCCTTGATTTTGTGCCCTTGTCACTCTTTCAACATCTGGGGGAGGCACGTCGCTACAGGCAGTTCTTCCTGTTGTCTCCCACACTCACATAGAAAAAAAAAACCAAAAAAAAAAAAAAACAATAGTCCAGGAGATCACTTTGAAGAAGGATACACTATGCTGTAAACTCGAGCAGGGATTACACACACCCGTAACGTTAGTGAAACCTATACTGTATAATAAGTTTAAAACCTTCAATCCTATTTTTGGGACCCTCTAGAGACCCCAATCAAATCTGCTCCTCATAGTCCCATAAATTTGCATCCACTTTGGAGTTATACTGCAGGGGACGTAAAACTAGAACGGAGTGAATTAGGAGTGTAGTGGCTTGTGCAGTAGTGACTTCATAAAATACAGTAATGTGTGTGTGTGTGTTTGCTGTATCGTTTGTTTTTGTTTGTTTCACACATGACTTCTTGTACGTTACAACTTTACGTTCATGATATATAATCACTGAGTGGGGTTCGATTTATTTGTGTTGCCAATGATTATCACAGATTAAAACGATTATAATTTAAATTAATGATAATTAAGACATGCATAATTAAGACATGCATTTCCTCCCAAGTTACATATTTCAGCTCGATGATTCCGATTTTGAAAATAAGGCAGATTTCCAGTTGAGGAATCTTTTTCTTGACACCCTTTCTCTTCTCCCGCATGTTTAGCCCCATTGCTTTTGAGATTTTACAACGTGGCCCCCATTAGTTTTGGCGATTTTAAAAACTTTGGCCCTTTTTCATGTCAATATTTCGGACCTTTCGTGCTATTTATGTGTCGATTTTTTCCCCTGGCGAACGATTAGTGGAGCCTGCAATGTTGGAAGAACCTCCTTCGGCTGGGAAATTTTTCTACCGAAAAATTTTACAAATTAATCTAAAGGGAGGGTCTAATGGATGTTTTTTTTTTACTATGGATGGAGGTCTAGGGAGGAAACTAGAAAAATAATGAAAACATGCAAAAATTCCTGTTTACAGACGCACTGCACAACCACAGCCACTCCAACAGTGCAATATAACATTCAACATTCATATCACTACACTAGACACAAAACCTGACGGTGTCCCACTAATTGGCTCTGATAAACTCAATACAGAGAGTAAATAAATGAAAAGAAGAACAAGAAAGAAGACATAAGAAAACAAAAACTCTTTCCTCATAGAATCCTCACACCCAGGCCCAGCCATGGTAGCCGTGGTTTTTGTTATCACTGGCGCCAAAGAAACACGATTATTAGTGATTATTATTATTATTATTATTATTACTACTCAAATCCCCTTCAAGTAGAAAGAAACGCTCCCTAAGCTGTAATTGTATATTCATTATTCGGTAGATAAAGTTGGCCGGACCGAAGGGCGATTGTGTCCTAAATTGCAAGCTCTTTCGTCGCTCGCCCACAAAATTATACACCTAATTGGCACAATGCGCCTTATAATAGCAACACTAATTGGGCGAAACGTCCTTAATGTACTCGCACATTGAGAAATAACAAACACTGGTGCCACACGATAAGCATTATATCCATGTTTCAACTTGTCCCTATAGACAGACTGTGGGCAACAACAAGCCCATTATTGGCATTTGTCGGTCGGTAATTCTTTGTCTGGAAGATGTACTGTAACTTTACTTCGGGACTCTTATCAGGGGTAATGGTAACGGATAATACAATTATTTACATGGCATTATTCATATATTATATACAGTATACATATATATATATATATATATAAATATAGTAGATATAGAAAAAAACTATAAACTATATATATAGTATATATAGTATATATATAATAGAGAGAGAGAGAGAGAGAGAGAGAGAAGAGAGAGAGAGATACCTGTGGACAAATAGATAATTAAAAAGACAGTCGGTTTTTTTAAATATAAATCAGAAGTACAAAAAAAAAAAAAAAAAAAAAAAACCCCCCCACATCGAAAGTGCCGGAACAAACAGTCCAGTGTGAAAATCGTCCCTGATACTGGGGTTACTGGTCCTTCAAAGGTTCGCCCAATGGTCCTCATCCGCAGACAGTATAAATTGTCCTATCAAGATCAGCCCGGAGAGGCCGAGGGATGAGAGAGAGAGCTATATATAGGGGGAGCATAGCAACAGTGGCAAGAGGTGGGGGATGTGGGGGGGGGCGTTAGTTTTGTCTATACAGTCATTCGCTCACACTGTACTCTATGGCCTGTACTGATATTATATACAACACTGGACTGGTAGACCATCAAGGGTATATATACTCAAGTTATATCTATGTACCATCATTGGGTATGTTTATAGTGATTTACTTTTGGCATAATCCTTATTTGATGGGTCTGTTATCACCAAGTACCGGTTTAAGGGTATAATTATTATGAACACTTTAATTACGCTTTTCATTCCCACAAGTTTTGAGTTTGTAGACTGGACGATTGTATTCACTCTCTTCCTAAACCTATATTCCTTTTTACCCAACCTAAGTCTAATCTATTCTAACCAAGCATTGTCCTTATCTAAGCTTACGAATATCGTCTAATAATAGCCATAATAACATGAAAGGATAATTCATGGTATACTTGAAAAGGCTAACATCTGTACTAGCTATGGTACAATGCCTGTGTTATATTGCTTCACCACATTTATTACAGTGCAAAGACTCTTTGTATAAATTTTCAGCATCGTGGTTTAACCACACCTACCCTGGCATATAGCCACACCTAAACCTACCCCGGGCCTAACCTACTCTAACCAAGGGTTTATTAAGGGGAGGATGGGTAACTTTTTGGTCGATTTTTTCTTTTATTCAATTATTGTTTTTTAGTTTCATTCCCTAGACCTCCATCAAACTTAAAAACACATCCGCAGATCCCCCTTTTAGATGAATTTGGACATTTTTCGGTAGAAAAATGGCCTGGCCGAAGGTCGGTTCCTCTTACTACAGGCTCGCTATCTGCTCGCAAAGAAAAAATGGCGAACACCTAACGCAACGAAAGATCTTAAAATTGACAACGAAATGGTGCAAAAGGTCTTAAAGGCGCCAAACTAACGGGGCGAACGTCATAAAATCTGACAAATAAATGGGGCTAAGCAAGAGAAAGATGGGTGACCAGAAAAACCGCCCAGGGTCCCCTTAAGTTCATCTTACCCTAACACCCAATCTTCCAAACAGCCCATGTCCCCTTAAGTTCATCTTACCCTTACATCCCAATGCTGCCAAACAGCTCCATGAGTCCCCTTAAGTTCATCTTACCCTAACACCCAATCTTCCAAACAGCCCATGTCCCCTTAAGTTCATCTTACCCTAACACCCAATCTTCCAAACAGCCCATGTCCCCTTAAGTTCATCTTACCCTAACACCCAATCTTCCAAACAGCCCATGTCCCCTTAAGTTCATCTTACCCTAACACCCAATCTTCCAAACAGCCCATGTCCCCTTAAGTTCATCTTACCCTAACACCCAATCTTCCAAACAGCCCATGTCCCCCTTAAGTTCATCTTACCCTAACACCCAATCTTCCAAACAGCCCATGTCCCCTTAAGTTCATCTTACCCTAACACCCAATCTTCCAAACAGCCCATGTCCCCTTAAGTTCATCTTACCCTAACACCCAATCTTCCAAACAGCCCATGTCCCCTTAAGTTCATCTTACCCTAACACCCAATCTTCCAAACAGCCCATGTCCCCTTAAGTTCATCTTACCCTAACACCCAATCTTCCAAACAGCCCATGTCCCCTTAAGTTTTTTTTTCGGGGGGTGTTTCGGGTTGTGTGTTTCGTTTTAGGGGTTGGGTCCCCGTTAGTTGTTTTTTAAGGAGTTTAGTTTTTTAGGGGTGAAGGGATGTTTTTTGGGGGGGGTTTGTATAAAAGAAACTTGTTTAAGTTCATCTTACTAACACCCATCTTCCCAGCCCTTCCAACATCTTACCTCCCTCTTCAGCCCATTTTTGTTCATTCACTAACCCCATCTTCCAAACCTTTCAATAAGCTAATCATTCTAACCTAGCATATTGTCCTAATCTAACCGACTTCAAATTGTAGGCAAACAAGTAGTATGAACGACATTTAACTTGAGGATCATGACGCACTTTGACAGTTTATTCTGGCTATCATAGGCGATTTCATCAGCTGGAAGATCTTGAGTATTAAAAGGGAA
The DNA here is from genome assembly GCA_032716605.1 of Paralithodes platypus. NCBI lineage: Eukaryota > Metazoa > Arthropoda > Malacostraca > Decapoda > Lithodidae > Paralithodes > Paralithodes platypus. The sequence goes on from CM064563.1 coordinate 2,982,753, forward strand.
TAGTCTCTAGATTAGCCCTGCAACTTCCATATGCCCTTCCTAATCTGAAGAAATGGGCTAATAGCCAACAAAAGCTGTCAAAACGCGTCAGGAGCCTCAGAGGGTTAATAAAGAAACTGACTCATGGGAAAACGTTTATTCGCCGAAATGACCGAGTGAAAGGAGAGGGTCTAAAATAGATAAGCTATGTAACTCGGCGCCACCATATATACCGTTATGTTTGTTTGTTTACACTCCAGTCGTATCAGTAGGCTCGAACTTCATGTTAAGGACCCCATCTCGCTTTTGTTTCTCTCTTTTTCTTTTCTCTTTGCCTTGTATCCATTCGGCATTCAGCCTACTGTGTTAAGAGTGTACCCCCATCCAGGTGTCAATATCCTGGCGAGCGGAAGCGAGCCAGCATATATATATTGTGTATTAACAGCAAGCTAAATTTGTACATTTAGAAAAATGTCTCCGGCGAAGCCCGGCGAAGCCGATTTCTTCATAGAATGCTGGCTTCTATCGCTCGCCAGGAAGAAATCGACACCTGAATGGGGATAAACGTCTTAAAACAGTTGGCTGAATGGGGCCGCCTGAATACAAGCCAGAGAAAGAGAAAAGGGGAGAAACATAAAAAAAAAACAGGTGACTCCCCTTAACGTTCTTATCACTATATCTGGCTTAACACTGACACTTTCCTAATTTTGGAAGGCCCATTTTTTTTTTTTTCCTTTTTTAATTTGCATGAAGGGGACGAAAGGCAAAAGTCAGTAGAAAATGATAGAGAGCCATAATCAAGGCACGTTAGAGTCGAAATGCCTGGACACACGGTGCTTGGAGAGTTTTAGGGCATAACATGAGGGAAAAACCGATTGAGGGAGAGAGTTCCAGAATGTTCCTGTTGAGTAGAAGAAGGACTGGGAAAATCGGGGAATCTTGCGTTAGGGAGTTGGACAGAATATGGGTGGGAATGTGTTGAAAGGCGGGTACGAAGGGCTAATATTGATCTCAATTAACCAGCTGACCCACAATCACTTCCTAACCTGAATAAAATTCACAAGGGCCACAATGATATTCTGGTCAGTTTATGTTTCGAAAGTGCTGAAGGAACTGTAATATCATTCACAAGTCCAAGAGCCACCCTTATAATCCTTGCCAATTTATCTTGTCAAAAAACATAAATAAATAAATAAAATAAAATAAATATGCACGTCAAAACGGCCACACTGCTAAACGGTAACGGACAGAGTCCACACTCCTTAACATCCTCGATTATGCTAGATTAGATTACTGTAGACTAGGTTTGGTAACTTTGGTTAGTTAGTTAGTTAGATTAGGTCTGGCTAGGTTAGATTAGGTTTAGTTGCAACTATAATTAGAGGTGGATTGCCTAATTATGATTTGAAAATACTAGTAAATGTTGTAATTCACAAGTATTAGGACTGCAATAATAATCCTGACCAAGTCCTCTTGATTAAAACAATTTGAGAGAGAGCGAGAGGGCGTGTCTGTCTATAAGCCGAGCGCCATCCAGTCTGCTCACAATTCTCCTTAAATTGGTGAGATACTTGCCTCTCTGCTCTTTTTTTCTTTCCTTGGGTGTCTGCGTTGGAATCTGCTGGGCGACTAATATCTTGTTGTTTTTGTTGATCGTAGAAGCCGTGAGTGTTGGAGATGAGAAGAAACAATAAAGAGGAAAATAATGCGGTTACTTGGATCGTTGCTCTACCATGAAGCCGCGTCTCCTACTCCTTCTTCAAGAGCAAACTGATACGAGCCAACTTGCAGTCATGTTTCAGGTGTTTATATAGATGGTTGTCCACGTGCAGATCACATGTTGCCCCACCCACCACCGCCCCATTGGCTGGCTGGTCATGCACACCCCCGCCTCCCGCCCAGACCTTCACCCCTGCTATTGGTCAGTAATTGGAGGCAGACACGCCCTTAAATGCATTTATTTTCAGTCAACCCAGTTTGGGCAGTTTGAACACCCACTGGCATTCATAACTCTAACAGAGATGAAAAAAACTAAACCCATATATTGAAAAGAGCTACAGTATGTACTGTATGTATGCACTGTATGTATGCATACTGTATACTCAGGCCCAATCCCCACTTTTCCTAAAAAAAAAAAAAAAAAAAAAAAAAAAAAATGGGGGGGGGGACTCAAGACAGAATCCGAATAGGGATATCACAACATAAAACAATGAACACACAAAAACAAAATACAAATTCAGTAATTCACACACATCTAGGTCATCCAGAAGACCCAGAGACCAGTGTCACCAAGGTCCCTCTGGCACTTCCCCGGCCCCCGACCACCTGGAGAGGTTCCGATCTCGGCAGGCAGACATGCAGCAGAGCGAAACCACAAGCCCGCCCACCACACTTCCAGGCGCACCCTTCATATAAACCGTCTCCCCGGGCCAGGCGCCTGATGGTCTATTATCTAGTCCAACTTGCGCTCGACCCCTTCCTCCAAATGACCATGTGTTCACTCATCTATTCACAAGCATTCTCCATTCATTCCTGTTTATTACCACTTCCCTTGCCTGATCTATAGTCATTCCTCTATCATCCAAAGCTTGTCTTACACAGTCTCTCCATCTCAATGAGGGTCTTCCTGCCCTTCTATCTCCCCTTGTATCTGACTCACATATTCTCTTTGTAAGCCTTTCATCTTCCATTCGTTCAACATGACCATACCAGCTCAGCACCCTTCTGTCCACTCTGATTACTGTCCACTCTTAATTAATAATGTTTTATTAGCATTATATGAGTAAACCTATGGAATATTTACCACCATAATTAACAATCTAATATATAGTTATGACTGTATATTTGCATTGCCATTGGTAGGCCTAGTCATACACTACGTGAGTTGCAGTTGGGATGTGTGTACATGCTTAGATTGATATGCAGGATTCGAAGTTGCATAATAAATCGTAGGCAGTGTCCACCAACCTTTAACTGTCTTCGTGGTGCGATGTATAAGGTGTTGATTTTCGGTGTGAGCATCCTGGGTTCGAGTCCACGGACTGCCACATGTGTTTGTAAATTTCATTAATCGATTTTAGGAGTATGGTTGGTTGTTGGAAGGAACATAATAATAGTTAAAGAACATTTGTTTAATTATAACTTCACTGTATAATGTAACCCTTAATTGTAACAGAATAATTGTAACAGAAATGATACACATCAAAAGTGTTTCAATTGTTTATGTGTTCAAATTAGCACACGTGAACGAACGATCAAAACACGTGCATAATTTTTGTTACAATTTTATCTTCATTTTCTACTGAAGTCTTGAGAGAAAAGTTGAAAATATGGAGGTAGTACACAACTATTGAACGTGACTGTTTGAACCAGGGTGATGTTATGGTCTGAACTGCCCCATCTTGGTTGGATTACAAAGCCTACACAGTAACACACGTCTAGCCCCGCCCCCGTCTGAAGTGACCACGGCCAAGGTCGTTGTTGATGCCCGGGTCAATTGATACATCTCCTGGGATAACAGGCCAGTGTTTAGATTACTCATCATTATATCTCTTTAAAAAAAAAAAAAAAAAAAAAAAAAAAAAAAAAAACGGGATGAGTATAGACTAAATGCTATGTATAGTGGCGCTAATAAGTCATATCTCTGCTGTCATTACGTTTGACTTTCTCTGTGTTGTATTAATGTCTGTCAGATGTTGAATAGGGTGGATAAGTGTATGAACATAGTTGTATATCTCACTCAAAAAGAAGAAATCATGTGTAAATATTGCTGATACCAATTATTGATCAAAATATAATAGGTGCCGAGACATGACTTATTAGCGCGACTGTACCACACCATAAGATGCTCCTCCTCAGACGGTGTTTATATTCACAATATTGTCACTCACCATTTCCAAACTTTCTTTTTCTGGATTGATTGTGAATAGTGTGGGTGTTGTTTGTTGATCTACTGCAGTGTCGTATTATCAGTTCAATTCAATGGTGTGTTGTTCCTTAAATTCTCGGATTTCTCGATAACAGAATATGATAACATTCAGCTTAGAAGACACATTATTAATTGATTTATATTTAGAGCTCCTGATATCTCTGTTTTGAGTTCAGCAGGCTTAATACGTCACAAGTGGTCATTTGAATAATATTGAACTCGTAGCAGACAGGGGAAAGTTGAAGAGGCAGTTGATCGTCTCTCACATCTACAGTATACCGTTTGTCAGTCCGAAATATTTTTTTTTTTTCGCAACCAAGTTTGACAGTCCAGTGAGGCGATAGACGTTTCTCATCGATTCTATTCGTTTGAATATCTATCTATCTATCTATACACTGGCACATACCTTTTTTTTTTTCTTTATTGGGGGTGGCCAACTCTAGACAGAGCCCGAACAGGGACAACATAACAAACAACAAAACAAAACACAAAATCACACACATCTAGGTTATCCAGGAGAAATACATAGAGACCCAGACCCATTTGGGGTCTCCAGCAAGATTCCCAGGTCCCAGATCTCCCGGAGAGTCTCAGATTTCCGCAGGCAGACACACAGCAGCGGAGCACACCACAATGCCCACCCACCATGCATCCAGGGGTACCCTTAATTTCTACCGGCCTGTCGGACTATTATCTAGTCCAACTGGCGCCTGATCCCCTCTCCCAAACGACCACGTTTAGATCTTCCAACACTTGTCCTAAACAGTTTCTCCATCTCAATGGAGGTTTTCCTACCTCTCTACCTCCCCTTGTATCTGAGTCACATATTCTCTTTGAAAGCCTTTCATCTTCCATTGGCTCAACAGCTTTCTTCTCTCATTTTTCTTCAGAGCCCATGTTTCAGCCCCATACATCACTGTTGGTACAACTATCCCTTGATACATTGCACTTTTAACTTTAATTCCAAGGTTTCTCACCTTCCACACACTTCCCATTGCTCCGAAAACTTTCCTTCCTTCACATGCTCTCTGTTTTACTTCCATTCCCATACCTACATTCCTGCTTATCATTCCTCCTAGATCTTTAAAACACTCTACTTGTTCCAGTATTTCCCCATCCAGCCTCACATCTAGATTCACACTATGAGCACCTCTATTATGCACCATCACTTTACATATATTGACGTTCACCCTCAGCTTCCTCCTTCCACAAACCACACCAAACTCTTTGACTACTCGTTGCAGTTTCTCTCAGAATCCGCCACCAATGCTGAGTCATCAGCAAACAGCAACTGATTCAACTCCCAATCTTTTACCATTCTTTCCTACTAAACCCAATACTCTTCCCATAGTTCTCATTTTCATCTCCCTCACCACACCATCTGTACTGTATACATTAAGCAGCCACGGTGACACTACACAACCCTGTCGCAGACTTACATTTACCTCAAACCCTTCACTCAACTCAATATTTCCTACTCTAACACACGCTCTGCTCTCTTCATAAAACCCTTGAAAAATGTCCTCCAATTTCATAAATCCTTAGCACCTTCCATATTGTTTCTCGATTCACAATATCATATGCTTTTTCCAAATCCATAAAAGCCCAAAATATCTCCTTATGCTTCTCTAAATACTTCTCGCATAGCTGTCTTACTGCAAAAATCTGATCCACACACCCTCTTCCCCTCCTAAAACCGCACTGTTCTTCTCCTATTGCACCTTCTGTACCCTTTATTATCCTCTCTATCAACACCCTGCCATACAGCTTTCCAACCACTGATAATAAACTAATACCTCTATAACTTGAACACTCCTGCCGGTCTCCCTTCCCCTTGTACAACGGCACAATACATGCACTCTTCCAGTTTAGTGGTACCATTGACACAACAAAGCACACATTGAATAGTCTCACCAGCCAATCTATTATCACATCTCCACCCTTCTTAATACACTCCACAGCAATACCATCCATACCTTCTGCTTTTCCCGCTCTCATTTGTCTCACTGCTTCTTTCACCTAATTTTTCCCAATCCTTTCATTCATTCCCTGCCACCTGGATGGCCTGGGTAACCTATCTCCATCAACCACTGTTTCAATCACTGCTTCCCGTCCATCTCTTACATTTACCAAAAATTAAAAATGCTCAGCATATCTTTTCCTCACTTGAACTCCTTCCACTAGTAATTCTCCATTTGCATCTTTCACCGATTCTTCCCTCTTTTGTCATTTGAATATAGTATAATTATACAAATACAAAACAATATTTGTAAATGCCACATTCGAACGAGTAGAAGCAACATGAGAAACATCTATAAACTATATGGAATCTCGAAAATGGTTTCGAAAGCGTAATTTCAGACTGTTAAAGAGTGTATTCTTGCATATAAGCATAATTTTTAACATTAAAAGGATAACACGACAAACAAATATAATCAATAATAATATTTATTGCATTGATGTACCAACTTACAGAAATATAGGCGAATTTACACAAGAGCTTTTTCTCATCACATGTTTACACAACTCTGATCTGACAGTTTCTGAAATTTAATAAGAATGTTGTCACCTCTATCTTAAGTCTTGGTGCTAATAGCAGAGGAAAATAGGCTCGATATGTTTCAGAAAAAGGTTAATATCAAAATTTTCTGGAAAATCGCTCGTGTAGATCCACCTTACAGCCTTTATATACTGAACAAACGAGTCATGATCAATCGCTCGTGTAGATCCACCTTACAGCCTTTATATACTGAACAAACGAGTCATGATCAATTTAACCACTAGATTTTCGGAGATTTTTATCTGGCCACTTCTGAAATTAAAGCTTTAGAAGAATTCTTCAATGTAGATTATTATTTATTTCGATCTACTAATAAATTCCCGTTAAATAATGCCAGAATTTCAGATATCAATAGAATAATGCCAGAAAAAGTGCTTGTGTGACTATCTTAGAAAATGTCTTATAATAATACTGAACAAAATGAGAAACTAACACCAAGAGAAACATCTAACTTCTTATGGCGAAACAAAAAATAATAATTGAGACAAAATTAAAATAAATACATCATATATTGAATAAAAAACGCTAGAGCAATCGACCTGACCTTTCTACCATTTAGGCAGAATCAACCAGGCAATAGGTGTGGACATGCACAGCCTCTTTGTTTTAACCCTTTATTGGGATTAGGATTTCAGTAGTGCTGCCATAATTACAGTGAATAGACTAAAGTTTTAAACACTCACGACATTCCTTATCACAATTTAAGGAGGGTGACCTGTTTTTGTTCTGTCCTTTTCTATCTTTTTCTGGCTTGTATCCATTTGGCCCCATTCAGCCTACTGTTTTAAGACGTGTATCCCCATCCAGGTGTCAATTTCTTACTGGTGAGCGGTAGCGAGCCAGCATATTTTTTATTTTTGTTAGACAGCAGGCTAAATTTGTACATTTTTCGATAGAAAAATGTCTCCGGCGAAGCCGGATTTCTTCATATAATGCTGGCTCGCTATCGCTCGCCAGGAAGAAATCGACACCTAGATGGGGATAAACGTCTTAAAATAGTTGGCTGAATGGGGCCAAATGGATACAAGCCAGAGAAAGATAGTAAAGTTTTAAACACTCACAACATTCCTTATCACAATTTAAGTGTTGTTAATAATACTGCTATAGGTATTTAAAGCGCTAACATTGCATTTAAAATACTTCTATAGGTATTATAGCGCTAACATTGCATTTAAAATACTGCTATAGGTATTTAAAGCGCTAACATTGCATTTAAAATACTGCTATAGGTATTTAAAGCGCTAACATTGCATTTAAAATACTGCTATAGGTATTTATAGCGCTAACATGGCATTTAAAATACTGCTATAGGTATTTATAGCGCTAACATGGCATTTAAAATACTGCTATAGGTATTTATAGCGCTAACATTGCATTTAAAATACTGCTATAGGTATTTATAGCGCTAACATTGCATTTAAAATACTGCTATAGGTATTTATAGCGCTAACATTGCATTTAAAATACTGCTATAGGTATTTATAGCGCTAACATTGCATTTAAAATACTGCTATAGGTATTTATAGCGCTAACATTGCATTTAAAATACTGCTATAGGTATTTATAGCGCTAACATTGCATTTAAAATACTGCTATAGGTATTTATAGCGCTAACATTGCATTTAAAATACTGCTATAGGTATTTATAGCGCTAACATTGCATTTAAAATACTGCTATAGGTATTTATAGCGCTAACATTGCATTTAAAATACTGCTATAGGTATTTATAGCGCTAACATTGCATTTAAAATACTGCTATAGGTATTTATAGCGCTAACATTGCATTTAAAATACTGCTATAGGTATTTATAGCGCTAACATTGCATTTAAAATACTGCTATAGGTATTTATAGCGCTAACATTGCATTTAAAATACTGCTATAGGTATTTATAGCGCTAACATTGCATTTAAAATACTGCTATAGGTATTTATAGCGCTAACATTGCATTTAAAATACTGCTATAGGTATTTATAGCGCTAACATTGCATTTAAAATACTGCTATAGGTATTTATAGCGCTAACATTGCATTTAAAATACTGCTATAGGTATTTATAGCGCTAACATTGCATTTAAAATACTGCTATAGGTATTTATAGCGCTAACATTGCATTTAAAATACTGCTATAGGTATTTATAGCGCTAACATTGCATTTAAAATACTGCTATAGGTATTTATAGCGCTAACATTGCATTTAAAATACTGCTATAGGTATTTAAAGCGCTAACATTGCATTTAAAATACTGCTATAGGTATTTATAGCGCTAACATTGCATTTAAAATACTGCTATAGGTATTTATAGCGCTAACATTGCATTTAAAATACTGCTATAGGTATTTATAG